>APFE031037740.1:0-15571 GCA_000404065.3 Pinus taeda
CTGGTCTAGATGTTGTTGTCAGATGATTATGGAGCAGATCATACATTGTGTATGATAGTCGCTGATGACTATCATAATCTTATTTAGATGGTTGGTCTCTGTTATAAATGTCATGTAAAGGTCATATCAAGACTCATGATGTAATAGTTTGTCTCTATCTATTGTAGTCATTTGATGAATTCCTTTTGGTCATATGATGTAATTTGTACCCCCACTATGCATGGGAAGGATGATGTATAATTTCAAACATGTATAAACAATTGGTATCTGGTATATCCCCACTTGGTTGGGTGGATGAGTCAAGTTTATCCCCACTTGGTTGGGAGAATGAATGTATGTATGAGTCATTGGTGATAGGAAGGTCAAACTCACATAATTGAGTTATAAAGTCATGTTATTTTCTTGAAAATATTTGTAGACTCTTCATGTGCTCAGGGGGAGTATGGATGATACAATACATCTGAGCATGAAAAAACGGGGAGTTCAATCAAAGATTTTAGCATGTTCCTAAGGGGGGAGCATGATTAATATTCAACTATTCAGATATGAAAGTCTTTTGCTCTTAGGGGGAGAAGATCTGGGTCCACACTTTGCCCTTGACGTCAAAGGGGGAGAGCGACTTAGTGTTGTTGTTGCCATCAAGTCCAAAGGGGGAGATTGTTGGCATTATGATGCATGTGTTGTACTTGATGGCAACCCACTTGCAGTAGAACAACTCACTTGTACATGGTAACTGAATCTACAGAAGAGATATTAGATGTGACAGAATGCATGACAATAGTATTTATAGATGTGATGAAAAGCAGGACAACTTCAAGTAATGAGTTCATATGGCAAATCACTCAGATGACAGTTCAGGCTCTCAGAATGAAGGAAAAAGAGATATACACATGTTCTCCTTCACCAAGCCGCGTATACACGTAGGTTCACCGACCAAAAGACGCATATGGGTATACACGCACTTTCATGCAAGGAAAGGCATGTACATTTGGTTTTGGCCCATGGTATTTGGACCATGGTATTGTGATCCATGGTATTGGTCCAAGATATCTTGTCTGACATGTTGATCTCAGGTATTTGGTCCAAGGTATTGGTTCTAAGTGGTTTTGTACCATGGTATTGAGTAAGGCCTAAGACTATAAAAGGAGGAGAAGATTATCAGGCAAAAGCACTAAGAAAGTCTCGAATATCTGATGTAGTGTGAGATCCAGTATGTAGGTTATGGGTTTATGATGCTTTGCATGATCTGAGCCAAGGAGGAATCTTAGCGGGTGATGGAAGACAAGATCTAATGATGGATCAGGATCTTATGGCTTGGAATGAATCTTCTCTATATGGTTTGATCATGCTTATTCTAGATTTGTATACTGACGCATGTGATGTTATGTAAATATTATGATCTAGGTATAACTGAAGCCTGGAATAGCTGCAAAATTATGAATGAATATTTACAGATGTATACGCTGGTTGACTTTGATAAAAGCATGTATATATGCAGCTTAGAGACATCTAAGTAGCATATACCATATAAATTATGATGTTTGAAGTTACAAGTGGTTCTGGTTGTTGATGCATAGTTCTGAGTTCTGGTGACTGTTTACTGGTGATAGTATTCTGCATATTCAGATTGGTTGATAGTGATTAGCTTCAGTATTGATGGATGAGATCTAATAATGGATCAGGATCATAATGACTTATTTTTATGTGATCTGATGGACTAGATATGGTTTCTAACACACGTATTATCATTTTTCATGCAATGATTTGGGTATGTCTGAAGTCAAGAAGTGCAGCGAAGTTATAAGTAAGTATTTGATGACATATACGCTGGTTCGCTTTGGTGAAATTGCGCATACACTCCTCTTCAGCTCTTCCAAGTAGTATATGCACTCTAATGCATGTTTTTTGATAATACAGTTGGCTCTGAATATTGTTGCAGAGTTCTGGGTTCTGGTGACAGTGTTTTGATTACAGGGTTTCAGTGCTTCAGTATTGGGTGATGCAATATTTGTATTGTAGTGGTGATTGATTTTGAACTTCAATGTTGTTGATGGGTCTAGTATGAAAATTGGATGAAATGTGGCCTTCATATTATGTTGTTGTGATGAAACAAGAAGGTTGTAGCCTTATGTAGCTCAGCGCCTATGTATTATTACATCAGTGAGTACAAAAGCTAAAGGGAGTTGTAGCTCCCTTCTAGGAGAGGCAGGAGCATGAGAGAAGGTTGTAGCCTTCTGTAGGTTGAAGCCTACGTACTGGTATAAGACTAAAATAGTATAGAAATATTGTAAAAATAAGTTTCTTATTAAAAGAATATAGAGACAAATTGCAGTAGGTAGTTCTCACCCACATTAGGTTTCCACCTTATATTATGGTGTTCATGTGTTTTTCTTATGTGTGATGATCTGTTCTATTTTATTGCACCTATTTGCTGTTTATATGGTTAATAATGTTCTAATGCACTCATTCAAGATCAACTATCTGAATCATAAGTTTACTGGATATACGCTAGTTGCATTAAACACAGTTGCATATACATGGGGGTTGCCTTAACTGAAGTAGCGTATATGAATATGAAAATGGAAATGAAAATGTTATTGATTTGCTAATACTGATTCACCCCTACCTCTCAGTATTATTTCCAACAATAGCAGCCCACAAGAAACAGCATAAACTGCCTCATTTACAACACCCACAGACAAAGGAAGTCCTCGAAAGTCAGAGCAATCATGAAGAGATGATGCACCTAGTGCTGCAACTGCATGATCAGTTGAAGGAGATGGAGAAAGAACTGGATAGATTGATGCAACTCAAACAAGATAGTTTGGATAATTCTCCTACAACTATCATTCCAACATTTACCACTGTTGTATCTTATACTTTAGCAACATCCTCAACTCCCACTACTCTGATGGCCACTGCACTACTAACATCTACACCAACTACATCAGCAATAGGCTCCACAGGTGATGAAGCAAACAAGCTGGTCAAAGAAATGGAAGAAATGTCCATTCAGACCACTGACATGAACATACCTAAGGAGAAAGTTGCCATCTCGGAAACAGATTACAAATTGGCCCAAATCATGCACAGAGAGGAACAATAGAAGGCCACAAGGATGACTGAAAGAATCAAAAGCCTGGAGAAAGAGCTGACACTAAATGAACCTTTAGGTTAGGGTAAGGAACAATTGTCGGCCAATATCATTGACTCTTACAATGATATTTGGTAATCCATTCACATTATTTTTGAACAGATTGATTTAATAAATCAGGCTACAGAAGCCATTTAGAAAGTCAAAGAAGAACTTGGAGATATGCCAGAGGAGGCTGCAAGGATCATTCATTTTCTCAACTCCAAGAACAAGTATGAGCTGCAAGAACTAGAGATACCTGATAGGATAGGTACAATTTTGGAAGTTAGAAGAGTCCTCACTAAGAGGAATTTGATGTTTAACTTGGAGGATAAGCGTCAAACCATGCAATTGGCCATTGACAAGTTCATGGTTAAGTTTGAACTTTTGAGGCAAAAAGGATTACCAAATCCCTTAGTTATAAATGATAAGCTAATGACGCAGGAAAATTACAATAAGAAGATCAGAGAAGTGGCCAGACATCAAGTAAACACTTCATCCATGAAGGACATACTGACAAGCAAAGTATTATACCAAACCTTTGGAAACTTGTTTTACCTCCAGCATGAGGTAAAACACCTTTTTGGTAATAAGCCAACTTTTTCCAAGTATACAGAGGGAGATGAGATATACCAAAAAATTCTCAATATCCATTTACCAAATACTGATACATGGGAAAAACTCAATGATTTACTGTATAAAATACATAGTAAAAATATAAATGTACAGTAAAAAGTAAAACAACACAGTAAAAGGATATTGATAGGTCAGCAAGGTCAAAGAGTACTAGATGAAAGTGTATTAGATGAAAGGTCATAAGTAAATATGACATTCAGCATGAAGGCCAAATAGCCAAGCAACATAAAGGGAAAAATATTGAAGACTAAAAGACAACAGAACCTAAATAAAAGGGACAAGAAATAGCAGTTCAATAGCTATCTCTATCTTCTTGCATGAAGATATTTCGTTTTCCTAGATTAGTTCTCAATGCAGTTTGAGATATTTTGTAAATTCCTTTTGTATAAATACTTCATATTTCGAAGTATCGAGGGTGGATTTATAGACATTTGTAGATTTATTTTGATCTTAAACCTAAGCATGATTGTACCATTTTTCAAGTTAAGAGACTGGAGCAAGTAATAAAAAGATTGCAGTAGAGGATTCATGAGATGAGCTATTGTAACGAAGTATCTTCTTTGTATGATTTTGTTACCTTGTTATGTGTTTCATAAACATATTTTTCTTCCAAATTTGAATGAATTAATTGGAAATATCACATAGAATTTGATTAAGTACACTTTGTTTTGCACAATTAGTCATTTATATGTTTTCCTCTGATACCTGGATTTGAGAACCCTTAATTGCTCTCCCATCCTAGTTGACTTCTTTCATTCTCTTCATGTTTCAGCATAGGAAACCCTTACTTTCTCCCTAGATTAGATTGAAAACCATTTCACCTTCAAGCCTGTGATATTTGTAGTAACTCCTCTATCTTTCCCTCTAGACACTGTTTTTAGAACTCAATCCTGTCTTGTTTGTCTGACATTTGACCCCATAGCCCAATGGTAAAAGAAAACCCTTTTCATCTAAGTAAGTGATCCCACCACCCAAATCCAAATAAAAAACCCAAGCACAACCATAACTAGCCTAAAATTAATTAACTGAAACAAAGTTAAATCATAAAGAGAGAGCTCTCTCTGAGATTAGGAAGGCTAGGTCCTGATATCCAAAAGTGGTTAGTTGTTACCTCTATCATTTCTTTTTCTGACAACTTTGAAGAAATTTTGGAGCGATAACATCATTGGCAACCATACTGAGGACTTCGATCCTCAGCCTCATAAAACTTCAAGGAAACCTTAAATTTAATCTTAAGCCCCTTAAGGGCATTTTCTGAAGTTGTTTTTGAAAAATTTCATAAAAGACAGTTAAAAAAGTTAGAATTCTGACTCCTAAGAAGACACACTATACCAGGGAAAATCCAGATCCAAACACTGCTACTATAGTTGATGACCAGACGGAATTTTAAGAAAACCAAAAAATGAAGAAACTCAGGCAAGTAGTAGCTAGTTAGTCAAAGAAAATTCACTCCCTGAGGGGTTGTCACCTTTAGAGGAAATCCCTTTTGATTTGTCATTTGACCTCTCATTATTTAGAACTAAATATGAGAATGCCATCCATGAAACAGTGTTAGACCCTGAGTTTACTAAACTCATCGAATCAAAGGGAGTGATTATCCATCCAGATTTAGATAAATTTGTCTTAGATGCTTTTGACAAGTTAGAAGCTTTGACCTCTACATTGATAAGCAATATAGATAATGCTTACCTTCAACAATCTATTGAACTAGTTGCCCTCATTGTTGTTGCCTCTGAAATTTCTACACAATCTTCACTCACTATAAATACACCTTCTTTTACCATAACCTCACCAATAGTATCCACCATAGTCCATTCCCCTAAGCCAGTAATTCATCAACCATCCTCACCATCATCTAGTTCATCTCCATACAGTTCAAGTTGTTCCTCAACTACCAGCTCTTTACCCCCTAGTCAAGCCAGAATCCAAGCTATGGCATACCGATATACACCTCTGGTTTTACCTGCACAACTCCATGCCATGCCCCAAGATTATCAGAGAAAAATCTTTTTGTTTGATGCTACTAGTCAGTACACTGTCCAACAACATGTAAACAAAATGACTGACTATTTTGAATTGCATGAGATAGATGAATCAGATGTCCAAATGAGGTTGTTTGCCCAAAATTTAACTAGGGATGTTAAGAAATGGTTCAAAGCTTTACCAACCCATCATACTGTAGACTTAGCTAATTTTCATAGATTATTCATTGATAGATGGGAGAGAAAGAAAAACAATTTGCAAATACTTTCTGAATATGACAACATTAGAAGAGATCCTAATGAGTCAGTACATGATTATTGTACTAGGTTCAATAATATCTACAATACAATCCCAGCTAATATTAAGCCTCCACCTGACCTAGCATTAATTAAATTCCCTGATGGCTTTGACACTGACATGTCATATCAGTTAAGGGAAATAAATCCTGAAACATTGGAACAAATGCAAAGTAATGCTCTTAGTGTAGAGGCCAACCTATTAGCCAAGAAAGCCAGAATGAGAAATAAAAAGAGATTTGTAATTAAAGAGGAAACTTCCACTTCTGATGGAAAGATAAATAGTTTAGCCAAGAGTGTAGAGAGAATAATGGATAGATTAGAAAACATGGAAAGGAAAACTCAATGGGAGAATCAACAACCACCCCCAATAAGAAACCCCAACTTTAGGAAGAATCCTAATGCTGGAAAGAATGCTATACCAGATCAACAGATTAAGCCCCCCTTCCAAGAGAACTATGTTGAGGGTCCACAGAGTCAAGAAGGAGAGGATGATACCCATATAAAATTACTAGAAACCAAAGACGAAGATGTTGTTTTTCTTACACAAGAAGAACATGAGTTGTACATGCTGCAATAGTTCTAGTTAGAATCTGGTGAATCCTTTGACTTTAAACAGGGATATGAGTCAGCTATATATGAGGTACACAAACAATATAGCTTAAGAAGTAAAAAGAACAATCTTGTGTGGGGATTCTAGTAACATTTTGCAGAAACACAATGTGATTTTTTTGTCCTGCAAGGAGAAGATTGTGAAGGAAGGACAGTTTGAGGTTGAGGTTGAAGTATGGCTGGCCAAGGATGATCTATCACTCTAATTTGCACCAAATTTGAAATGAACGGAAAAATTCAATATACCCAACGGTTCCAATGCACTGAGTTGTGGGGTTGTGTTACTATTCTGAATAGAGGAAGCATTAGAGTTCAACCCACGAGCAAAGCTTGATAATTGTGGTGATAAATCACCATGATTACACTGGCTCATCCTTATTAAACCACGAACTACTAAAAAAACTTAATTGAACCTACTATTTGAGGATATTAACATCTGTTGATCTGTTGAAAAAGAGGAGTTGTTGCACAATCATTTTTTATTTGGTTGACTCTGAACGTGTTGTTGATATTTCAGATATTTGTAATTTGATTACCCAATTTATGTCAATGATATGTTTTAGATGAGATACATTAAAGCCACTTTGGTTCTTTGAATGGGAGCCATGATCCAAGCATTTTGTTTCCTCTACATTTTGTTGAAACTTATAGCTACTTGGATATCTTTTGATTGTTTTTGCCTGGAAACAATGGAATATAGACTCAATTGTAGCATAATAGATAGATATGAGGTCAATTTGAAGGAATCCCCTGGATGTTGTTGGCTCTTCCGATATGGGAAAATAACAACACAATCAAAGTCATTTTGCTGATGTCCTAAAACTATCTCCTTCAATCATGTGTGCACTTTTAATTTAATATTTTTAATATGGGATGTTTGTAAGGTGTCAAGAGAAGGGTGCAACTTATAAAATGTTGTTTAAGAGATATTATGAGTAAGGTTTGATCTATGGTAAGAACATGTTATCATGTGGTTGCCAAAACATGAAAAAACTATTATGCATACCTAATGTTGGTATTTTGCTCACAGCTGAGAGTTGCAAATTGTTATTATGAGGCAAGCAATTATCTTCCTTGTCTATTTTATAATATTATAGCCACGAAGAGTAGAGTTATCTATAGAAGGATTGTGCCATCTTAGATATATGATTCTCTGACTGAGGAATTTAGTTAGGATATTATTTTCATAACTATCTTTTCCCTTGTCATAACATTGTTTCAAGGTAGATCGAAGTTTTTGTTATGTCACTTGCTAGAGAATGCGTTGCCAATTCATTGTGTACTTGTAAGAATACACTTCCTCCAAGTTATTATTGTCATACATAAAATTAGCATAAGTTTCCTTCTTGGATTTGATAATCATAACTTTTGTTTTATTAGTGTTAACAGTCATACCCATGGTAGAGAAAAAATTATTAAGAAGCCTAAGTTGCTTATCAAGATCAGATGGGCACCTTGCGAAAAGAACAATATCGTTAGTATAGAGAAGAAGGATGATGATTATCCCAACTAAGATCGTGCCAGCACATCCTACTTCCTCTAAATAACCTTCAAGCTTGTCGATGTAAATGCCAAATAGGGTAGGGGAGAGGGGGCAACCTTGTTTAACTCCAATATTACATTTAATATCTTTCGACCACCCCTCATTGCTTTTTAGCTTGGCAATTATGTTCTCGTATAACCTTATAGTGGTAGCTATAAACTCAAAAGGAACCTTTAGCTCTTCTAATCTAATCGAAAGGTTGTTTCTAGGAACCATATCGAAAGCCTTTCTAAAGTCCCCAAAGCAACAAAAGATATTGGATTTATCATTACAACATTCCTCCACAATGATCCTAAGCATAACAAGGTGGTCTATTGTTGAGTGATGCCTTATAAAACCCACTTGGCCTTTAGCCCGCTTACCTCCACTTTCAAGCCATATGCTCAACTTCTTTTCCAAAATAATACCATATAACTTGGCTAAGAGAGGGCTGATCATAATTGTCCAATAATTAGAGGGGTTATTTGTATCCCCACTTTTAAAAATAGGGATAATGAGGCTCTCATTCCATGGTTTAGGGAACCCTTGCTTAGCTGCTTGATTGAAAAGCTTGTGGATGTGGGGGATGAGGACAAGACCTCCAATTTTTAAGATTTCTTCCTGGTAACCTTCAATGTCCTTAGCTTTCCCATTTGCCAGGCATTTAACCCCAAAATAAATGTCTTCTAATGAGAAAATTTCTTTCATTGTGAGCAGGGTTTCAAAGTTATCCATGACAATTGGAGATTCATAAAGCTTTTTAAGATAGGAATTCCAATCATGTAAAGCAATTTTTTAATATCTTTAGTATTCCTAGTTGGAATCTGCCTCCAAAATTTCTTAAGAGCTACCTTAGAAAGGTGTAAGAGATTCTCTTGTCTTTTACGAATTTACTGCCTCTTTTTCCTTTTAGTTAGGGCTTTGTATATTTTTATCTTGCCTATTTTAAGAGATTCGTCAACAACTTCCTTAATTGTTCTCCTCGCACTTTTACAATCTTTGTCATACCATGGGTTGGTTTTGTTATTTCTTTTATTATTTGAAACTTCAATTGAGAACTTGTTAATAGAATATGAAAGAGTTGTAGTAAAATTATGATAGAGGTCTTCTATGTTGTCTATACTAGATAAAGGAAGCAAATTAGTTTTTAATTCATTTAGAAAGAGATCGTTTTTATTTCTATCGAATATTAAGTTCTTTTGGCTATAAGGATTATTTTCTATGGGATCTCTATGCATGACAAAATTGAGAGTTATAAGTAAAGGCCTATGATTAGAGTCAGGCTCGTGGTCGTTTAATATGTCAAAATTTAATATTTCGTTGTATAAAGGGAGATTGGAAATAACATAATCTACCACGCTGCTACCAAGCCTGTGGATGCAGGTCATCTGGCTAGAATTGGGCCACTTCTTTATACCATTGCAAATTATGAGATCCTGAGCACTACAAAGCTTGACTAGCTCCGACCCAAACAAATTCTCCCCGAGGTCTTCAGAGCTTCTTTTGTACCTACTAGCTAGAGTAGGGTCTTCGTCTAACCGAAGAGGATTAGGGTTGGAATGATTGCTTAGAATAATAGCTTGGTTGTTTGAAGTTCGAGCATTAAAGTCACCTATTGAAAGGATGCTACCTTCATTCATTAGGCTAGAAATATCATTCTCTAAACCATTGTAAGGACTATTTTTATCTAAATTCTTCTTCTTATAGAAGTTAGAATTGATGGGGGGGAATAACATATTGCTATGTAGGTCTTTTATTATTAATGTTGGTGATCTCTATCCAACTATATTGGTTGTAAGGGTCGTTTTTATAAATCCTAGCATGGGTGGAGATGTTCTTCTTAAAGTAACAACCTATTCCCCCAATGCCTCTACGGGAGGATCGCTTGTTCCAGGTAGACCATAGCATAAAGCCATCTATGTTAGGGACCTTAGATTCTTCGTGCTCCCAAGTTTCAACAAGAAAAATAATATCAACATCATTTGATATCCAATGTAGCTTGAGGCCTTTGTTCCATGGAAAACCACGACAGTTCCAAGAAAGAATCTGGAGCATATTGAATTGTTATTTATTACTATATTTTTGGTTTCTATCTCGAAAAAAGGCTTTTCTATTTCTAATTATTGCCCATTTTCCTTCCTTCCTAGCTTCTTTTACCTTTTGAACATCCTTTCTTAATTTTGTTTGATCTTCTGTAATGAGATATTCATTTATAAATATTCTCGTTCCTTTTAGACTTGAGGTTTTGCTAAGTATGTCATACTTATGATCAGTAGAGCTCACCTTTATTCAGATCAGACTTCCTTTATTCTCAGTTAATTTTCTCAACCTTGTTGCTTCTGTGAGACACGTTGTTTCAATTTGTAATCTATTATGTAATTATGTCTGGGCTATTGCTAAAGTATCCTCATCTACCTCCTCTTTTAAAGCGAAGATTATAAGGTTCAAGGCCCTTTTGTTACACTCATGGTCTAATTCTATTAATTTTTCCATTTCATCTTTAATTGGTTTGATATCTAATTTATCTATCACATTATTTAGGGTGAGGCAACTATTAACTTCTTCTTCTATTTCTTTAATCATGTCCTTCATTTTAAGACTCTCTAAAGTATCAGCATCTCCTTGCTGGGATGTTTGGTTAGTATCTTGGTTTTGTTTTTCTATAACATGCAACTTAGTCTCCATTGCCACCATTTTATTCTCCAATAGTTCTATTTTATTTTCTATTTGTTTTTTGATCGTGTCTTCAAGAGATGCAAATTTATTTTCCAGCATGGCTTCTAACTCTTTTTGTAGCTTGACTTCTCTTTCTTCTTTATGTTTCTCTAAAGACTCTATATACTCATAAAGGCCTTGTAGAGTAACTATACTAGGTCTGCCTTTGGTAATCTTTGGCAGTTGTGGTGAAGTATTCATACTTGAAAATATATAAGCAAATAAGTATTAGAAAAAGATAAGGAATGTGTGCACCTGATATCAGCAAACCTGACTGCAGATCGCACTTGGCCCAGATTGGATTGACCACGGATCCAATGTGATATATTAATATGAATATTAAATTTAATAATAATAATAATAATAATAATTTAATATTAATATTATGGTTAATAATATTGTTTGCATGGTATTAATAATAATTTGGCCCATGGTATTTTTCCCATAGGCTTCACCTAAATAAAACCTATTTTTTGAGTGTTAGTAAGTGTAAAGAAGTTTATGCAGCAAATATAAAAGAAGTTTTATTTATTTACCATACCTCTTGTTTATTTATATTTTTATTTATTTATCATATTTCTTTTATTTACAATGGTATTTGGCCCATAGGCTTGGTATATAATTAGATGTTGATTTCTAATCTTCTTTGATATGTTTTTATTTATTTACCATACATATTTATACCTCTTTTATATTTATTTATTTATCACAAGTCTTTTATAAATATGGTAATTGGCACATGGTATTAATAATTATTTTTTGAGTTTTCATAAATATAAAGAGGTTAATGGGGTAATAAAAAGAGGTTTTATTTATTTACCATACTTCTAGTTTATTTAATTTATTTTTTTTATTTACCATACATTTGTAGTAAATATAGAAAAGTCTTATTTATTTACCATACTTCTGATTTATTTACATTTTTATTTTTTTACCATAGCTCTTTTTTTTTAACTATTCCTAAATCTCTTTATATTTTAAATTTATGTTGTGTTTATACATAATAATAATTAAATTGATTTTTAAATAGGGCAGACATTAGATTAACAATGTTAAATGTTAATGTTTACATTTATGTCTACATTTAAGTTTACATGTTTACGTTTTTACGCAAGATCTACCCCATGGGCACAGTGATTATTTTATTTTTAATATGAAATTACAAATAACTTTGAAAAATACATATAAATAACCAAAAACAATTTTATATTAATTAAAATAAAATAAATTTCAATTAATTAAAAGTTCAAATAATATTATCTGAATGAAAAGTTGCTTTCTATTTTCAAAGAGAGTAAAGAGAGCTATTATTATTTACTTTAAACTTTGAATTACAAAATGCTTAATAATTTAATAATTTAAACTGCCGTAAATTTGGGGTTTTGGGTGATTTTTCCCTAAACCGTAGGGGTTATATATAATCTTGCCTTGATAATTGGCAATGTAAAGACATATAATCTTGCCTTGATAATTGGCAATGTAAAGACATTGTTTTATATTTGCCACCACTGCTTCTACCAGCGTAACACCTATCCAAATCTCTGGGAGGATAAAACTGATCCAGTTCCTGCTGGACTTTCAGTGGATCCATGTGTTTGGTGCCCTTGAAAACCGACATATCAACCATCAGAGTGATTTCAAATTCTATCGGCATTGAAATAGTGACAACTAGTTGGAAACTAGAGAAAGAGAGATGTAGTGAGCTGTTGAAACATGAAAAAAAAAAAACACTAGTGGATTTTTAGATTCGAAGCTCCTTGTAATGGAGACATGGTGGGTGCTTCAGATGTTGGTTACATGTCTAGCAGTTCGAATCGTTGTCGAGGGATCAATGGAAGCCAAGGTTGCATCGAAAGTTGGTCTTTGACAAAGTTGCAGAAACCTTCGAATCCGATGCTCGATTACTCTCACATTGTTGTTGAGCTAAATCAAATATTCAGCTTGCAGAATGATTGATCCAATCATTGCGCATTATGGAAAAGGTCAACTATCTTGCTTCTTAGCCGATCCAGATACTGTGCTAGATCTGGTGAGTAACTCTTAACAAAGTGTGGAAAATAATTTCGTAATTAATTTTAGATTTTCTAGATTATTTCCATTTTTTATTAGATTACGTTTTTAATCTATATTTGGAATATGATAGTGGATGGTTCCAAACATAGATTTGAAATTTCTTAATTATTTAAATCATATTTATTTGATTTCTCTAGAGGTTCTCTGTTGAGCCCTGAAACTACACATCTCCTACACACTTTCCTAGATTTTTTCCCCTCACCTGGACCTCATAAGCTATCAAAAATCATTGCATATTGATTCTGAAAGAGCATTGAAATGGTTTTCTAACTATGCTTTTGTGTTTGCTATTTCACTTAGATTTTGCTCATGAGCTGCGAAATGCAGCCATTTTCGCAACTGATTCAACTTTCCACAACTGTTTTTGTTAAACTCTAGGTTGCAGGTGTCATCAGGCAAAACAAGGCATGTGGGCAAGTTAAGAATGACCTGGACATGGATCAAGTCCTATTGGTTTAGCCGGATTCATTAAGGAAAGTCGTGGTCAACAGTGGTCAAATGGTGGTCTAACGAAGGAGTCCTACAGCAAGCGAACTCTATTTTCAAACACGTGAAGGATTCGTGGCCGTTCCTAGATCCCTAGGGTCATGTTGACACCTGTACACTGTCCCACGATGTCAATCCAACAACCACTTTTGATAGATTGAATAATCTCGGCAACCATTATGCTAAGCTCATGGACGTTGTCCTTTTATGTGTCCCCTGTTGAAGTAGTTTCATAAGAAAACAGTTATGTAATTTTCCCTATAAATAATGCGTTTGCATACGCATAGAACTAGTTTTTTAGTTTTTGCTATTGTTTTTGCTGTTAGTCTTTATACTGTGCCATGAACTGGTCTTGCTGCTGTAACTAGTTTTGAAATATAAAGAAGTCTTTGTTTCTGTATGACTGCGTGAGCATAATTCTAGACTAATAGCATGTTGACCAAGGCCGTGTAGAGGGCCCTTGCATGCTGAGGTTTTGTTTTCTTTATTGCTGTAAAGTTTTTATGTATTGTTTCCTTATTTCCATTGCACATATTTCATAGTTATCCACCTGTGTATATTTCATTTGTTATGGTATTAACATTTCATCCTGTACATGATTTTTCAAGCTTTGTATATTGTTGCTAACACTCATCAGTGTGTGTGTTTCAGGATAGAGTAGGCCCGGACATCTTCATACAATTTTTGCAATAACTAGTGACATGAGATTAGCCTCTCTGCTCACTTTGCTTTTCTTAGTTTTTTTTAATTCCAATTATGCTTTGATTTCAGTCTTATTCACTTGCTTTGTTAGTTAGTTTAGATATCAAATTTCTCATATCATTGACGTTATCTCCTAAATCCATAGCTTAGACTACATGGAGAGCTATCGAACTATGAATGATGTGGTTTGGTTTTACTTTTACTTTTCTGCAATTAGATATCAAACTGCTCATATCATTGACGTTATCTCATAAAGCCATAGCTTAGACTACATGGCGAGCTATCAGACTATGAATGATGTGATTTGATTTTAGTTTTATTTTTCTACAATTAGATATCAATTTCCTCATATCATTGACGTTATCTCCTAAAGCCACAGCTTAGACTACATGGCGAGCTATCAGACTATGAATGAAGTGAATTGATTTTACTTTTATTAGTTTACAGTTTTTGATTTGTTGAGTGCAGTATCTTACTTCATTTTTCTTTTTGTATTTAGATAAGTAGTAGAGATAATGGTTTCATGATCAATAGTTCATTATTTGTTTGATTTGAATAGTAGCACATTTTCATTCTTATTCAAGTATTAATTTCATCACTGGTATGTTTTAAGACCCTCTGAAGTGTTAAGTTCTAGAAATCATTATAGAGGACATAATTTCCTTAAAACCTATATCCATACTTTCCTGCTAAAGTATTCTTAAAACTTAGGAATAGGATTATCATTTGCATTAGGAGACAAACCAAGAGAAAACCCCCAAAAACAAGATAAAATTGATAAAAAGTAAGAGGTTGTCTTGCACATATAGTGTGCCACACTTCATTACCTTACGGATCTCAGATTGATGATTAATGTAGCAATTTAGGACACACTAAATTGACTAAAAATTTTTGCGCCGTTGTCGGGGAAGTGTAACTAGGTAGCCAATCTCTTACAAAAAAAAAAGGAGGGAAAATTGATAACTTCTTGAAGTATGCTCTCCTCTTGCACCTAGTGTGCTCTGGAGGATCAGAAAAAAAGAGTTATTAGTTCAATAATTTCTTGATTATGCTCTCCTCTTGCACCTAGTGTGATCTGGAGGATCAAAAAGAGAATTATTAGCCCGACTTGGAAAAAAAATAAAAAATAAAAAATGGCATGCATAGAGCAAGAGATTCTAGGGGAAGGTTTATAGCTAGGGCCAAGAGTTCGATTTTCACAACTCCAGCTACTTCAAGGCATAGACAAGATTCACCACCATCTACTCCCAACCTTAGGATTCCTGGAATTCAAGGAGCAGCAGCTGAATTAGAGGATTCTCCCACACTATCTACTAAATCTGATCTAGGAGAAGAACCTTTCTCACTTCTACAGGGGAACATATTGTAATCAAAAGAGTAGAATCACCTGAAGAAGAGGGGAAAGGGGAGAAA
>APFE031037740.1:29820-80272 GCA_000404065.3 Pinus taeda
TCACCCACATCACCCCGCAAGAAAACAACCAACAAAATGGCAACCTATTAGCCACAAGGACAACAACCCCCGTATGACAGATAGCGAGGAGCGAAGATCCACCTACTACACAACATAGAAGAGCTACCATGGTCAACTTCCATATCAACCGAGTGAGGCACCAGCGCAATCAAGGGTTCACCTTTCTCTTGGATGGCTAGATGCACATGCATGGTATCAGTGGACTACTCTTTTCAGTAGATCTTATTATTTGTGTTCTTCCCATGTTTCGGGGATGAAACATGCTTAGGGGGGTGGAATGTTATATACCTAGGGGGGTAATATGGGGTACCGAGGGAGGTGCCCAAGGTAATAATGCAATAATGGGATGGGCCATAGTAATAAATAAGGTGGTTAACCCATATCATGTAAGGGACCACAAGTAGTTAGTAGTAATGTAATGGGCCAATGGTATTAGTGGATGGTATGAGGGAATCATGGTAATGATCCATGGTATTGTATGTATGAGGCCTATATAGAGGCTAGAGACTCCACATGGGAGAATGTCAAGAAATATTGTGTCAAGAATTATTGTATGAGCAAGCATATGGCTTGTGGAGTGTTCTCCTTCCTTAAGGAGTGAATGTATGGTGTTGCCCTACCTTAAGGGTTTGATCAATAAATAATCATTTCATATTATTTCTGGGTTTATTTGCATTATCTTATATTTTCATATTAGATCTATAATATTTCCGGGTTAGATCTATAACAATTGGTATCAGAGCTACAACATAGAGTATATTTTCTATAATATTCTCTTTCAAATACATGATTCTCATGTTCTCTTAACAATTTTCCAAAGAGGCTCTCCAAAGATGGAGTTGGGCTTTGGAAATTTGGTAGTAGATGACATCTTTTATGTCCCAAGTTATGATATGGATGGCTTAGTTTTTTCTCAGGGTAATCCTATTTTAGGTGTTCATGTATACCTTTATTAAGATGATGTCCATGAGGTGAAGTGGCCTCAAAGAATCTCCTTGTCCAAATCAAGTGCTTTGTCATCTAATATCTGATGCATATGGGAAATTTAATTTTATTCCATGTGGAAAATAAAGATTGTTTCCATTCTACAAGGGTCAGAATACAATATTTGATGTTTCACTTCCATCTATAGAGGTTCTTGTTGAGCACAGTCATGTTAATATATCTCAGCCATTTCAGGTCACAAGTTTCTTAGTTGGAGGACTTGTGGTGACTTCTAAAGGAGTCTATTTTGAAGGTGTTAAGATATTAGTTGATGGATGAGAAAGAGCTACAACAGATGTCCAGGGATATTACAAACTTGATCATGCAACATCAACATGCTACACAATCAAGGCTGAGAAGGATCACTTCGAGTTTAGCAGTTTGGATAATTTCATGGTTGTGCCAAACATGGCTTAAATCCCAAAGATAGAAGCAACATATTTTAATAGTTGTGGTTCCCTAAAATTAGTGACAAATGGCTATTATGGCAAGTGCCAAGTTGGCTTGACACATGGGCCAGACAATGTTGAGCCTCAACTAAATAGAATTGATGATATGGGAAACTTCTGCTTTGAGGTTCAACCATGTTAATATCGAATATCCCCACTGACCACAACAATAGAATGTGATTCTGATCTTCAATTTTCACCATCACATATTGATGTGACAGTAACTAGACCAATGTTTGGCATTGAATTTATAAAGGCCCTTGTTGATATTTGTGGAATGATGATATGCAAGGAAGGATGTGACTCCTTGGTTTCTATATCACTTACTTCTCTGATTGTTGAACTCTAGGTTCAGAGAAGCTTAACTCTTTAAGTTTAACAAATGAGAGCAGTGACTTCATATTTGAGAAAGTCCTACCTAGTGCATTGCATCTTGAGGTAAAACATGGACCTTCATCTGATTTGTTAGATTGGGATGATGACTGGTGTTGGGAGAGAAATGTTATTGATGTCAATGTTGGTGTTTCTGATCATTCAGAGATAGTGTTTATCCAAAAAGGCTATTGGTTGTGTATCATGTCTACTCATCCTGTGGCTTCTTACATCATACAACCAAACAAAGAACCAATGAATTTGTTGATTGAAAAAGGATGGTAGCAAATATGCTTAGAAGCTTCTTGTGTGCACATGCTTCATTTCTTGAACTCGTGCATTTTATTTGGAATGTCTTCATTAGAATTCAATGTATTGAACCATAAGCCTATATATTTGACTAGTGAAAAATATCTACTGAGTGGTGAAATACATATTGATTCAAGTTCTTATCCCAAAGCAAATGAGTTGTCTCGAAGCATTATTGTAGACATATGGAAAAATGAGGGTGCATTTATAGATATGATCAATAATGTCAAACTTTTTTCAAGTGCTAATGGACCAAGTGACATTGTTGTATATCATCGTTGGGCCAATCTTGAAGATGAAATGGTATTTGTTCTAAGAAATAAAAGGAATTTTAGTGAGAAAAATAGTTTTGAAAAGGTGTTGTTTTATCTAAGAAGTCGACATGTTGTTGTTAAAACTAATGGGTACCAACCTGTTATTCCTTCTTTTATGGGGTGCCTAGGAAAGTACATTTAGGGTCAGTGCTGCCAGCAATCCTAGGTGTTGACATTAAAATAATCTCTCAAAATGACAATGGCAATGGTATTCTGAAAAAGGGTGACTTGGTTCTTCAAACTTCGACAGGACCAGATGGTTTGTTTTTGGGTGGTCCTTTGTATGATGATACTGAGTACTATGTTGAAGCTTCCAAGGGATATCAATTAAAATCACTTGCATAGGACCCCTTTTGAATCTTGGCTGTATGCTCATCCAATTTGATCGCACACCCCACTCGACTAGCCAAACCATAAAGAATATTTGATCGTCAGTATTCCACCTTCTATTCACTCCCTGCATTTGTGGTCCTCAGTAGAGGAATCACTGAATTTGCATCAAATAGCTGCTAGATATGGACAAAGCCTCTTCAATTGCATCGCTTCAAACTACAACAATGTAAATCTGGATTTCACTATTATTTTCAACACTTTACAGTGAAACCAGTGTAAATGTAGGTTGTATGTGGATAAAATATAAACCAATATAAACGGAGGTTTTCTTGCATGTGTATGTAGGGGCATACAGGATAAAATATTTGAGAGTGAATGGGATACTGTTTCAAGAGCTTTCATGCTCTATCTTGAGACTTAACATGCAATGTGGAAGTAATTTGACCGTACTAGAAATGGCCTCATATCCCACTAACGCATACAGTTTCTTTGTGGACATATTGATTGATATGATGGGGAGCTTTAAATCATTAAAGGATCTGTTCATATGTGTTGTGCCTTTGCTTAAAGAAACATGTGTCTTCTCAATTTGTTGTCCAAGAGGCTTCCTAATCTCCAATGTTTGTTAATGGGTGACAACTTTGTCTTGGTAAAAATATATTTTTTTTCTTTTCTTTTACATGTGCAATGAACAAGATGTTTCAATGTTTAAGAATGTTTGCATTTTCTACTTAGTTGTGAGGTATAGCATAAAAAAAAATTATACAAAGCATATATTGATGTAGCTTAGGTTGACTATTATGTTTTGGTTCAATATTATGTCATGTTTGTAGATTCAGTATATCCAATAGATATGAAACAAAACCAAGTAATGGATTTTTTTGATATCTATTCCTTAATGAAAATCTACACTACCTAAATTAAAAAAGTTAACCTGATATAAGATGTGAAAATACCATAAAATTCTTCCATGGTTTTTTTCGATGATGTTCATGATGAATATTTATGTATTTTACCTCGTAAATGAGCACAGAGTTGGCTTATTCTGGTTTTGAAATGCATTGCGAGAACTTTCAAAATATCCCATACCTCGACATCTCAGATCCCCACTCTCTCATCTCCGTATATACAAGTTTATGTAGACATAACTGAATTTCATGATAGGGAAATCAGTGTATTAGGTTTCTTTCTTCATAGCACCCCTACTCTATAGATGATAGAACTTCGTTTAATAGATGACTTGAATTATGACAATCCATGATATGTAAATTTTTTGGAGGAAGTGATGTATTTGAATAGAGTTTCAAAGCAAGCAAGGATATTGGTATGAGAATCTTGTTTTTCAATACACGCTTTAAAATCTTTAAACTGTTTATCAATAAAAAGGCTTTCGGGCTTCATTTTCTTTTATTTTTTTCTTTACGGAAGGGTATGACCAATGCAGGTTATATGTGGATACGAGGATGAATTCAACTGTGGATATGAGGATTTGGACACAAGTGGAATGTCCTCCTTAGTCTTGGGAAACATCGAGTATGGAAGCGGATGGCACTCTCATGGAGTGGGTATGCAACATTTTTCCCCATTTTCATTTTGTTTATCATTCGTTGTTTGCACTGGTTCTAATAGTTAGTTTTAATTATTTATCTTTTTGTCATTTATATCATTAACATTCCATGTTTCCCATGCAAGGTAACATCTTTGGTTGCTTTAAATGAGCAGCCTGTAGGATTAGGATGTTCCCAATGATTTTTGAACATTTGTCCAATATGCCTTGTCGATTTTGGATTGTCATTGTGGGTTATCGCTTTAATCGTTATCCGGTTTGACATTTATTTGTATGTTAATTTTTACAAGTATTTAAGAAAATTGTCTTTAGTAGCCTCACTTCAAACAATGGATTTCACACTACTAGGTTTAAGGTTTGGGTTATGTATTTGGTTAAAATTTCCCAAGATTTATATCATATCTCAAGTTTTAGGTTTGGATTATTTATTTGGTCAAAATTTCCCAAGATTTATATCATATCTCAGCCTTTTAAAATTCATGCATTCATGCCATTCGAATGTAACACATCACGACAAGGATGAGCCCTATTAAGCTCACCAACTCTGTTACTATTCTTCATGAATCATAATTCAAATGGACTCTGAATTCGATTCTTTTCCTTGACTAAACAATATTAAGCAAAATCCTCTCCTTCAAACTCAACCCCAAGTCATACTCAAAATTTTGACATGTGAATAACATTTTCTCGGCAGCAAGTTTGACACCCAATTCCTTGCAATTCAAACAAGACTAACCATTTAAAAAAAAAGATCATATCCTTAAATTGTTAGCCCTTGGACTCCTTCATTAAAGAAAAGAGCATTCTATGATCTTGATAATTTGTCTATCAAAACGTGGATGGGGCGAAATATGAGTTAAGGAGTAGAAAAAGAAATTTTCCTTTACATTGCCTAGAATATTTTGAAATTTTGGGGGCACATCACGTGACACTACCATCACGACACCAACATTTTTTGGTAAAGTTTCACTGCAAGAGGCATCCACTGATTCACGTTCCTCAACCTGTGACTGTAAAGATGATTCTTCTTGAACATTTTTCCTAGATGATGATAATGATATATAGTCCTTATCATCATAAATTATGGATTTTCTTTCTTCACCCGTGCTCCACCTCCCCCCTCCCAATCGTATATAAGCATCAGTTTCTCTTGCATGCTTCCCTCTGAATGCAAAGTTATACCCATTCCTGAAATCCTCATCTTGATCTTGGTTCTTATGCTTCTCTTCTTCTTCTAAGCTAAGAAATCGGAAAAACATTACCTCCCTACCACCACAAATAGATAAATCATTTTTCCTACACTATCTTTCAAGCTTCACAAGAAGAATACTAAACAATTCTTGAGTTGTTGCTCCCTCTCCAATCACCATAGCAACATCTTGATTTGGACCAGATCCATCTGTTATGTATGTAAGATTGGATTTAGAACTATCAAGGTCCTTCAATGGTAGGGCATCTCTACATATTTAATGATAGAGAGGGACACCTCAATTTCCAAACCAAAGAAAGGTAGCTCTTCATCCATTCACATAAGCATATGAAAGGATAAACTAGTCTAACCAAACCTAGAAAACGTTCATCACCCTCTCCTGCAAGGTCACCATAATATAAATGTAAAAACATTCACAAAAAGATCCACACAATCATTAAACTAATTATGATATTTTTTTTACGAGTAAAAATTACCAACCGCCTTGCTAATTGATGACCAATAAGGGGCTTGATCTTAATACATTATCTATTTTCATCATTACTATCCTCAACATGTTCTATTATTTAGAGTGAGATTTTGTGAATTGGCATGCGTGTTTTTCCACATTTCTATTATTATATCCCACACAATTGGAATCCTACTACATTTGGCCTCCTCTACTTCCCTATGCTACACTTGTTAAAGAGGGTATAAAACACTAATGATATGTTTTTTTTTCCATAAGTTCTTCTCATTTTTTGGATGAATTCTATGGAAATTTTATTCGTGCCAATTATGTGGCAGGAAATAATGTTCCATTATTCTTTTTTATCATCCCTTGTTTACTAGTTATCATGCTTCTATTATGCTAATTCATTACGACTATGTCATGTAAATATCAAGTTGAGTGGGTTTTACATTTGATTTCAACGATAGTCAACAAATGAATATATAAGTTTTCTGTTAGGTTGAATTATGGGACAACACACTTTCATTTCCACTAGTGCTCTCTTTTTCATATACTATCACAACTGCACAAATACAAACTAACTTTTCTTTTTACTTGGATAAGCAAATGATGACAACTTTGTATTTTGTAGTGACAAGGATAACTATGTATTGGAGCTAGACCTTGAGCCCTTCAATTGATCCTTTGCTTACCCAACATGACCATCTCCTATTGGTAACGGAGTTCAATTTCTGAACCAACATTTGTCTTCAATACTATTTCATGATAGATAAAGAACAAAACCATTGTTGGATTTCCTTCGAGAACACTGTTAAACACACACATGGCAGAAAAAGTATGAAAGATAAAACATGAGAGTACATTTATTATTAACAAAACATATACATTTATAGTACATGGTATGACTATTGGGTTCCACATCCCTAGGTCTCTTGGACTTCCTTTGTCTATTCGGTTTCCACACTAACCCTTAGAGGATTAGGTGTCCAACATTCCCCCCTTTAATTTGAAGGGTTATGTATGAGTCCAAGAAGAGAGCTTTAATACAAAATGTGCAAAAAATGCATGGCAACACTAGGTTGAATGTGTTGGTATAAGGGCGGTGGTTTAAGGATGACCACCAACACTGGAACGCTTAGTGCAGTTCCTGGAACTCTTCCAAGTCTGGCATGAAGCTCAGGTCTTCTGCTAGAGGAAGTGCTCCTAATGTTTTGAAGAGGGAAACCTTCACCCATGAAAGGGAGGTCGCACCCTACATAAAAGGGAGAACTTCAACCTAAAAAGGGAAGTCTCAACCTGTGATGGTTTAAGGATGACCAACAACTCTGGAATGCTTAATGCAATTCCCGAAACTCTTTCGAAGCTGGCAAGAAGATGAAGTATTCTCCTAGAGGAAGTGTCCCAAATTCTTTGAAGAGGCATTATCGACTGAAGGCATGCTTAGGGGCATCTTTGTATCTGGCTACAACTCTAAAACTGGCGTGACAAGTTGTGGCTCAGGCTTGCTTGATGTGGCTTTGAAGCTTGTAGATGACCACCATTTCGCCCCTGCCAGATACAAGGTGAGATGATGGAGAAAACTCAACTGCAAGACTATTCAATACTCTAGAACAAGCTCTGACATATGACTAGAATATCTTCTTGGCTGTTGATGCCCATTGCCAAGAAGCGATCCATCCAAGATGAATCTTTGTTCTTGCAAGAGGTTTGTTTCTAAAGCATATGTTTGAAGAATGACTGGTTTTATGATAGTGCTTACATGGATGAAGATCAAAACATGATCTTTCAAATGTCCAACTCGGTCACAGTGTTGGTGTTTCACAATCTGTTGTGGTTGTTGTGGAAGAGAACCTGAAGTTGAAATAGCTAAAGGTGATTTGTCATGAGGAGCAGGTGAAGATGAATCGTCCTGAAGAAATCGAACACTTTAAAACTGAATGGGCTTTGAGCAGTCTGGAATATGAAAGGACACATCCTTCTCATATCCAAGACCTGTTTTGTGCTTGTTGTGGACAAGCTCTTCCCAAGGTCTGATGATGGGCTTGGGAAGTGTAGGCTGAATTTCTGCTTTTGCATGCAATTCTTCTACTTCATTGGGCACTAGATCTGAATAAACTTGCTGCTTATGGGAGTCTATTTCAATTTTCTAAACAAAAAAAGGTTTAGAATGATGACTCCATTGTTTTAATTCTTCTTGCTATAGCTGAGATTCAAGCTCCAAAAATTCTATCTTTTCTTGTGTATACTGCAGACAATTTTTAATATCACAGAGAGTGTTCTTGCTAATTTTCACTGTATCATGATGAGTATAATGCATCAAAGTTTTCAAGAATTCTAATACTTTAGTATTTTGAGCCATATTCTCCATTGTCAAAATTACATCTTTTAAAAATTGATCACAACTATGATCCATTGTGGAAAAGTAACACCCACTCACAATACAAAGACACAGTAATATCCTCTATAAATGTGCACCAATTGACCAGTGTGCAACAAGAAGCAACAGGTAGAATTCAAAGATGTTGCAACCGGATCAACTTGAATTTCTTTACAGGAAGTCCAAGAGAGTCTTGAAGCATACCATGAAACAACTTAAGTATTCATTCAATGTTATAATTCTTTTTTTCTCAAAACTTGCAAGGAGCCAACAAACTAGACAATGCAGATTGGTTCTTATTGAAAACTATTATATCTCAACACCTGCCAAAAATAAAAGAATGCCAAAATACCAATATGTGTTCCCACTGGAATATCTGTTTATTTGCTGAGTTCACTCTTTGAATGGAATAAATTTGTTCAAACTCAGAGCCGCTCCTACAACTGTGACTCTTCTACTGACATAAATTTGTCTTCAATGCACATATAAAATTTATTGAAACCAAATCACATATTTAAATCCAAAGTATAACCAGTGCACATATAGTCATATAATCTCAGTAATAACATCTACAATAGACCTAGTTCTGGCACCCAATCTCGTTAGCTCATCAAAACTATCTCTAGCT
This sequence comes from Pinus taeda, assembly GCA_000404065.3. Classification (NCBI taxonomy): domain Eukaryota; kingdom Viridiplantae; phylum Streptophyta; class Pinopsida; order Pinales; family Pinaceae; genus Pinus; species Pinus taeda. The sequence goes on from APFE031037740.1 coordinate 38,836, forward strand.
GATAGAGTAGTTGTCGAATCAAACAACTTACTGAGGCACCTTTAGTCAATAAAGAGTCCATAAATGGTGAGCTTCTTAGGTTCATCGAAAGTTTTTTTTTTAAGGAGAAATTATAAGATTTCCAACTAGATTAATGCACTTGCCCAAATTTTCATGTATTATGAGAGCTAGTATATGGTTATATATATCCTTAGAATGATTCAATCAAGTGAATATGATATAATAACAATTAAAGATACCATGAAGTTGGCAATGAGTGGAAGAAGCCACCTTCTTTCCACTCCCATACCCATGTGAGAATGATTTTTTTTCATTTCTTACATCCAAATGTTATGTCCTCGTAAACTTAACCCTGTCTCAAGTACCTGATCAAGCTGTAAGATCACAACTTGCATCGAACTTCAAGTAATGGGGAAGCCACTCACTGTGAAAATACCAGAATATTTGTAGCTGCTAGGATGGTTATGCTCACTCACTCATGTATATTACTGGTTGTGCCTTTAGGCTATCAGTGCTTCTGATAGAACTTAAGAAAACCAACAAAATTTAAGAAAATCATGTGGTTCATGTGGACAAACAACTTATGCACAGGAAATTAAACAACCCCGACAAACAAAATAATTGTAGCTCTTGCTACACACCATCTAGGTGATGCAATACCCATAGTACTTTGTCATTGTCCGCAGTAGATACATGTCCTTATACTTCACTCAGCTAACATGCCAAATAATGCCTCTGGGTAAATGTAACTGCAATTGCAAATAACACAGATGCAATCTATCCAAACACTAACAGCCGAGCAGACCCCTTGTGTATATCCCTATAACCTAATTACAACCCAACCAAATATCTTCTATGTGTATCTCTATTTTTCTTTTCTTTTTTTAATTCAGGGGGGACACAACAACGTCTCTCTTATATTTATATATCTATATATACACGCAAGATATATCTCTACCGAATTAAATAACCATTTAGACAGATCATCTTCTGTACGTACCGTGTATATATATCTACAATCAGAACCACCCATAAAAATGGATAAACAGCAGAAATGTGCTCTTGTTTTTTTATATAGCCTGATATGAAAACCAAAGGCACCCAGAAAAAAGTGAATAATTTCAGAAATTTCTGCTTCTTCGGTTATCTAGACTAAGAACTAAATACAACCCATGATTTATCCACATAGATCTAAACTATAAATGTAACCACAGTCTTGGATAAATTGCATAGAATCCCACTCCCATCGGATTTAAAATGCCAATACATCCCAAAAAACCAATAATTTACAGGTTTTCCTTTGCTTTGGATGTTAGGAGGGCCCCAAAACCTGACAGCAGAATTGAGGTCGCATTTAAGACCAAATGTACCTACCAAAGCTCAAAGAATGGAGAGAACTTTTACCTGGATTGGCTGTTGGATAGAACTTGAAACTGAAACATACCTGAAATGAAATGCCAAGTTGAAATTTATTGCTCGCTTTGAAATCTTCGAAGGGGCAAGAAGGTTGCATGTAAAGATCATATCTGATGCCCAAAGGAGAAGTAACTCACATGTTTTGGTTGTTGGGTATTGTGCTCAGCAGAATGGCAGCGAGAATGGCGTTGATATTCCTAAGGGAAGGAGCGTTATATTCATGCACAGATGGATATAACGCATAGGGACAACGTACAATGGCAAGAAAATAGTTGGAGTTACAATGGCAGAATACAATGCCAAAAATGGAGGTGGAGAAATGACAAAGGTTGCAGCTAAAATTTAGCTGAGAAAATATTCATGAAATGTAGAACTGATGGCAGAAATGACCTACATAGAAAGGCCATAATATAAATGGCTCAAAGTAATTATGCAGGGAAGGAATACGCCTGCTCTGATACCATATTAAACACACACATGACAGAAAGAGTATGAAAGATAAAACATGAGAGTACATTTATTATTAACAAAACATATACATTTATAATACATGGTGTGATCGTTGAGTTCCACATCCCAAGGTCTCTTGGACTTCCTTTGTCTATTCGGCTTCCACACTAACCCTTAGAGGATTAGGTGTCCAACACGCACAAATACCAAAGCCATGTCATTTTTATTTCCTTGGTTAATATATTGCATCATTGTGTTTTATAGTTAATTCATTATTATTCTATGCTAATAAATCTCTATCAAATAGCAGAGAAGGATGACCTGGCTATTTTATAGATATATAATATGAATTAATTAAAAATTCAAAGGGTTGTTTCGATTCTCATCTTTCTATTTCACTTCTTTAGAGAAAACTATATATTTAAATACCAACTCAACTCAAACTAAACTAAAATAGAGAATCCTAGTTATGAAGATGTTTCTCTCTCCATACATTATAATGACATTATTTTTTTGAATTATACTTGAAGTTCATTGAAAATAACTTGGATTTATATATTTCTTTTAGCATCAAATTGAAATCATGGTAAAATACGAATATCCCATTAAATATGGCCTCAAGATGATTCAAACAATATCACCTTTAGTTTGAGGACATGGAAAAATAATTTCCGAGGTGTGAAGTTTTATTAGAGGCATTGTTTGTTTATTTGTTTTGGTTAGAAAATGGGTTTCTCTTGCTTTTATGTGACTTTCGATTTATCATATCTAGCATGTTGTGAAATGGGAAAGAATAATGTGTGACATTTATCTTGCAAAAATTGATGTTAATGAAAGGATAAAGAGTTTAACCAAGCTACAATCCGCTTTGGTAAAGGTAGAGAGACATCTTAAAAATTTACCTACGAATACACAATATACATAGTTTGAACATAAGTAATATATGGTTTTCTCGTTTGCAGATATGTTATTTTTTCTATCCAAGATATCACAACAAGACAAATATTGATATTGTAGAAATTGTTAGAGGACCTCATTGAGTTCAATGTTTCTGATGTTCTACTTCATTCATACATTCTCATGACAGGAAAGCTTTAAATACGAATTAATATGTTACCAAAACAGCTTATATTCAGAGTTTATACATATAAAAGATAAAAACAAATGTCAATTCCTTCATTTGATTGTTACTTGACTCTGGTGTGGGCAGGTTACATGAAGTGTGATTGGAAAAAGGATGGGGAGACAATATAGAGATCATGTCTTGGGTATGATTCATTTGTTGTTGGAGATCCTTCAGGCATTTTAGGCATCAACTTTGGAAATGTTTCTAGTAAGTATTCCTATGGTTTTTAATGTTGTGATTCTTTCACTTCATGATTATTTTGGGCAAGAAAATGTTTTAGGAATTCGTGATAAGATATCGATGGATAGGTAAACAATTTTTTTATAATTGCAATGTCCATTCCATGATATCCTCTCTTTATTGTTTGATTGTAGTTTGAACGTTTATTTCGATTTTTCTTTGTATTTTAACTATGAAATTGAAAGTACTTAGTATTATGTCTGTTTAAACAACAACCAAAGCTTGAAGATGAAATTAATATTACATGATATTGATTGAAATCCTTTTAACTCTTTTGTATTGAAAGATTTTCATGATTATTAGAAAAGTTTACTTTCATGTTGTTATTTGAGAACACGTTGTTTATATACTTGACCAAGTTCATGCATTAGACAACAAACTATTGTTGTGAATAAAATGACAAGGATTAGACATCACACCTCGGATTATTTTTCTTAACAAGTTATTTACAACTTGAGCTTTTTAGCATGTAGCTTAGTTGGCATGATTGTGCCTAAGCTTTCCCTGAAGGTTGAATACTAAGTTACTAAAGTGTTATTTTCTATGGTGACTTTAATTTGTTTATACAGGTCATCTGGCCACATAGTGGCCACTATCGCTCAACTGAAGAAAACTTGTTCGTGTTTCTTTCTCTTATGGGCAAGAATGGCTTTAACATTATTGATGTTCAGGTATCTGTAATATAAATCCTTTATAGTCTACTTTCATTCATATTCTAGTTTTCATCGTTTTTCATGTCTTACACTATGCATTCTAGGTTCTTTTGTTTTCAAAAAAAGAACTCAGTATTGATGGTAAGCAACAGGTTTTGAACAAAGAGGAGAACACTAACACTGGAGCGAAAAATGCAAAAAGAGAGAGAAGAGAACCAGCCTAGCGGTACCCTTAAAGCTAATATCCCACATAAGACACACACATAGAGACTGATGTTCAAGTCTTCATAGTTGGTGAATTCACTTGCAATGACTTGAGAACACAATGATAATGTTTTATAGTGATGAAACAAGATTTCATGTGTAAATTGTAGTTCAGTCAATGTTAAGTTGGAAACTCATATTGTAATACTCGCCATTTCATATAATATAATTTATGTGGTTGAAATTATTTATATTTGCACTTGATATTATTTAGTATTTTAACTAACATATATAGTTTTGAATTTTCATATTAGATGAACCAATTCACATTGTATGATGTTTTCTTAATTTAGTTGCAAAATCATACTAATTAATCTATGTTGATTAATAATAAACACATAAAATCAATCTAAATGATCCAGGTGGATATTGGTGGCCACCCGCTAATTCCACGTGGATCCCCTCTAGTGCTTCTTTCAGTTTTTTCAGTTTCCCTAATTATAGCACAGTTTACTATTCTTAGCAGTTTTTTGGGTCCTAAACTTCCAGAGCCGTTTTGAGGCCCTAAATGATGTTTTCTGGGAAATCTACCACCAACGATTTTTCTGCCTAAAAATCATATTTTTCGTCGTAGTCCTCGGAGAGATCTTTCCAACGAGCTATCATGCGCATCAAACGGAGATAATACGACCAATTCGCGACCCCGGGAAGTTGATGTACCAACTTACCCAAAAACGGGGCCCACAATTTGGCGTTTCATCTTCCAGGGTTAGGTTTTGGAATGTGAAGGGTATTTCCATTGTTTCTCAAAAATAAATAGGCCTTCGAGCCTCATGTAACACAGTTCAGAGGCATGTAGCCGCACATCTCTTCTCAGAGATAAGCTACCATCGCCCTAGCTGGGTTATTTCCAATTCTGGTTGTAAGCATATTTCAGTATTTCCATTAATGAAATGAAGTATTATTTCCGCTGCATCTTTGTGTATATAGTTATCTCTGTATTTTGTTGCGTTCCTGTTTAAATCCGGATCAGCGCTCCGCGAGTTGATGCCGAAAGGGCCAATAGCATAGGGATTTGTTTGGCTTACTAACACTAAACTTAGGTTAGGCCCCTTCAAGCCAACACCATTGTCCATCATTTCAAGAGACCGAATGATTAGAAGAGCCTGGATTTGGTAATTTCTGTGTGGAATGTGATGCGAATCACATTAAAGTTTTGTCGAAGGTAACCGAAGGTATGAGGATCACCTCTGTTCAGGATTGAAATCCTTATCACTATGATCGTTGGTTGAAATAGAATGCAAACCATTATGTTCATTGTATAAATACAATTTTAATTTATGCTCTGTTTATTAACCAAGTTTGAGATGGCATTGAAAGAGGATTATTAGATCGACACAAGTGCACTCAGCTATGTGTAAAGTCCTCACTGAATATAGGTAATTATGGGTTGTGACAAACTTATAATATCATTGAATTGTATGTGAGTAAAGTCAAAGTATGAGGATCAGAGTTTAAAGGTAGAGCAACCATAGGCAGTGTTTACAATACAAAGTTATGTTGATAAAAGTGGTTGTAATCTTGGAAAGTCTGGTAGATCTGTATCAACACCGAGTTGAACAACATCGTAATGATGGCATGATCTTGAAAAGAAGGTGAGATAGAAGATGAAGGGAAAATGGTAACCCACAACATAGCCAAGAAGGGAGTTTTGTTCTTGAACCAATAGTTTAGTTCCTGTTCCAACAGTTGGGTTTTGGTTCTCAATTTCAACGTTCTCATGCATTTAGAAAATTTGAAGGTAAACAAGTACATGAGTATTGAGGAACAACGGGTTGATATGCTTATGAGTTCACTTAAGCACACCCAGGTATTCTAGAGAGCATAAAAAAACTCTAAAATTAATCCTTCCATGTTAATTTGATGCACTGATTTTTAGGGGCAGTTTTATGGAATATATGGGGATTTAAAGGATTTGAGTCTTTGTCTCGAGACTTAGGATGTAGCCTAGTGTTTTTAGGTTACTGATTATGGGGGAATTTACTTGGTAGGTCATCATTTGGTATCAAAGCCGGTTAAATGAATAATTGTTATAAGTAAAGATTGCAGAGTTGAACTATGTAGAAGCACAAAGAAAGCACAACAATGGTTGATTTCTTGTGAAAAGGGGACTGAACAGGAATAGAGGAGAAGAAGTTAGATTAAAATATGAAAAGGTGAAGGAAAGTGTAGAAACAAAGGTCAGACAGTAAAATCTGACAAAGTGACAGTTGATTTCTCGGGAACAATAGAGATTATTCGAATGTTGAAGAGTGAAAATAGATTGCCTTGTGAAATTGTGCAGGTAGTGTTTTATCTAAACTTTGGTTTGAGCTTTGCAGGTTAAAGACAGATTGAATATTGATAGTAGCAAACAGGAAAGGAAATTTGTATGTGTTCTAAAGAACATAGTGAATGAAAGACTCTGGGGAAACCATGGTAGAACCTTGAAGAATTCCAACAGAGGTTGGATAAGGGGGACAAGTGAATGTTCTTAGAAGGAAGTGGAATTGGAGAAGCCAAGGAGCAAAGGAGTTTCTCAATAGAGGTTCTAGAAATAGAGAATGCTTGTTACCAAAAGACCGAACTTAAAGGAGATAAGGCTTGGTGAGGTACTTTTAGCAGGTATGAAGACTTGCTAAGAAAGAGAGGCTTAGATGCATTCCACAAGTGAACAAGATGAAGTTCATAAAGGAGGGAAAGCAAATGATCACTGAAGGTCATTGTAGAGGTTCATAGAAAAGCCACAGTAGAAGGAAATGTGCTAAAGTAAAAGTCATAGAGAATATGAGTCAAGAGGATCTTGATAGAGAGATGACTGAGATGAAGGATAAAATCGGTTACGTGATAGAGTTGCTACAAGAAAGAGAGATGCTAGAGAACCAGAGACATGGATGGAGTATGAAGAAGAGATTCAAGTGGCAAGTAATGCAGATTTATGAAGGGAAGTTGAAGAAAAACTTGGAGGAGTTAAAGTAGAGGATGAATACTTTAGAGGAGAAGAAGAAACTTAGAGGAGTTGAGTTCAGATATAGGCCATTGACAACAGAGTAAAAAGTTCGCTATTGTGAACCAGAGCAAGGTGATATCCTTGGAGAAGATGATGCTGAGAAAAGGTCTGTTGAAAATATTATAAGTTGCTTGGAGAATGAGAAGGAAGAGAGACCTTCAGGAAGTCTCATCAGCTCTTTAGGGAATTCAAATCAGGAAATGGATATGATGATAAGTAAGGCTAACAGGGCTAATGTTTTTATTTTGACATTTTGTGTGTGGTTGCATATTTAAAAAATGAAGAATAGTTATTGCAGGCTATTATGCATGTTGAGGAAGATTCCATGGAAATTCTTAATTCATGGAGAAAAGATATTAAATTGCTGGAAAGTATGGTGGAGAATCAGGGTTCTATGCAAGAGGAGAGGCCATGGAAGAGGGTTATTCTCACAATCCTAATGAAAAGTGGTGAATGTTGAAGACTAGGTAAAGTTTTTTGAGAAGTTCCTGATGAAGGATGAAGAAAGACATGTTGAATATGATGAACAACATTTTGATGAAGTACTTGAATATTATCAAGTAGAAGAGGAGTTGCTGAAATATTTGCTGGAGGAATATTAGTATGAAGATGTGATTATACATCGTGACAAAAAAGAGTCTCAAATTTTGATTGAGACAGAGAAATATGTTAGTATCCAAGTTCCTAATGCCTTGGCTAGCATAGGAGAAGTGAATAGTAAGTTTGTTACTAATGAGTTGAAAGGTAATTTACTTCTTGAAGGTAAAATTGAGAATAAGAAGCAACAATTGGATATTGCAGAGGGAGATATCTTAAAGGATATTCAGGAAGTTTGGATGGCAGCAATATCTATAGCTATATCTAGAGAAATCTCAAGAATAATAGCAAAAGTTGAAGCAGAAAAAGTTGAAGAAGGTAGTCAACAACTTGAAGATGAAAGTATGAAAGGTTACCAAAGTGTTTATATCCCTAAGAATGAAAGCAAAATTTAGAAGCAAAGTAATATGGATAGTGAAATAGAAAATTTTATGAAGCTTATAAGGAAGAAACATAAGGAAAGAGGCTTCATAAAGAGAAGAAAAACAATCAGCTATATGAAAAACTAGATTGTAACAAATGTTGAAGGAAAACTTAGTGGAACTTTACAAACTAAAATATGGAAACCAGGAACAACAAGAAAAGATAGTGGAGTACATGGACAGTAGCTAAATGAAGAAAATATATCATTGCAATCAAAAGTTTGGGATCTAGGAGGATAGCAATTGGAGACACATGATCTGGAGATCATGATTTCTTTTAACTTTGGGAGTCTGATGCAAGAGCATCCTGCTAGAAAAATCATTGTATTTGGGTTGACTTACGGGGTCTAATGTTTCATGAGGAATTCAATTTATTAATAGGAAATTTGTATATATTTTAAATGATGAGTGAGAAATATATGTGTGGGGTTTTAATGTAAATATTCTCAAATAATTGAGAATAGGAGAGACATTAGACTTGTGAAAATATTATAAATATCCTAGGTATTAGGAGATCCTAGAATAGGATTTAGTTGAGTCAAAAGTGGATTTAGAGGATTTCTTAGATATGGTTGAATGGATTATGAATCTGAACCAGAATTGGTTGTAGAATCCTTTTGTATATATTTGTAAGCCTAAAATACATTAGAGGAGGCCACTTGAAATGAAGAATAACAGGCCAAAGAGAGTGCAAGAGTGAGAAATAGAACATGAATCGGTCTATCCATAGATTGTATATCAAGTAATATATGTTTGAATGTGACTTGTAGAGAGCATCGATTTGCATATTTGGAAATTATCCCTTATGAATTGTAATTTATTTCTACGTGATATGTCTATTGGTACACTATCAATTTCATAACTTATCTGAGAATGGGAGTGGAATTGATCTTTCGGCTATAAAGGATTGTGAATTATTAAAATACATTGTAATTCTGAGCTCAATTGTAGATTGAATCTGTCTTCAGAATTCATGGAAAGATAAGTGAGATTAGTTGTTGAAGATTTGTTGTTACAAAGAAAGAAATACTACATATCTATTGTGGGTTTTTCATTTTAAAGTAGGGATTTTGTTGCATATGTTCAACCTATGTAAGAAATACAATCGATGAGCCAATGTAATCAACAGAATTCAATTATGCATTGAAGGAGTCGTTGTACCTGAGCTTGTGTAATTAGATAAAGCTCGTTGTTGAGCTACGAATGGTCTAAAGTTGTAGCGTTTCAAGATTGCATCATTTTGAGATGGAGGTAGTTATCCTTCAGCCCACTGTCCATCATTTCAAGAGACCAAATGATTAGAAGAGCTTGGATTTGGTAATTTCTATGTGGAATGTGATGTGAATCACATTAAAGTTGTGTCGAAGGTAACCGAAGGTATGAGGATCACCTCTGTTCGAGATTGAAATCCTTATCACTATGATCATTGGTTGAAATAGAATGCAGACCTTTCTGTTCATTGTGTAAATACAATTTTAATTTATGCTATGTTTATTAACCAAGTTTGGGATGGCATTGAATGAGGATCATTGGATCGGCATAAGTGCACTTAGTTGTGTGTAAAGTCCTCACTGAATATAGGTAATTATGGATTGTGCCAAACATATAATATCAACGTATTGTGTGTGAGTAAATTCGAAGTATGAGGATAAGGGTTGGGCTTCTACATGGAAGAAAGGAAGGGCAACCATAGGTAGTGTTTACAATGTAAAGTTGTGTTGAGAAAAGTGGTTGTAAGATTGGAAAACCTAGGGGATCCATATCAACACCGAGATGAACAACACCTGTCATGATCTTGGCAAGAAGGAGAGATAGTAGATGAAGGGAAAATGGTAACCCATAGCATAGCAAAGAAGGGAGTTATGTTCTTGAACCAATAGTTTAGTTCTTGTTCCAACAATTGGGTTTGGGTTCTCAATTTCAACATTATCATGCATTAAGAAAGTTTGAAGGTAAACGAGTACATGAGTATTGAGGAACAATAGGTTGATATGCTTATGAGTTCACTTATTCAAACCCAGGTATTCCAGAGAGCATAAAAAACTCTGAAATTAATCCTTCCATGTTAATTTAATGAACTAAGTTTTAGGGGCAATTTTATGGAATAGATGGGGATTTGAAGGATTTTAGTCTCTGTCTCGAGACTTAAGATGTAGCCTAGTGTTTTCAGGTTACTAATTATGGGGAAATTAACCTGGTAGGTCATCAGATGGTAATGATCATTTTTCTTTTGGGGTTTTTTCTCAGTGTTCGTCTTTGAGACTACTTAAGAGCGCTGATATGTGTTCACCACATGCCCAGAACTTGGTGTTTCATCAGGTGCAACCTCTTTGTTATCATCATTTTCCTACAAATACTCCTATATGTCACCATCTGCATCGAGTGTATGACTACAGATAGAGGTAACAACTCACTTCCAATCCAAGAAAGTTTCCTAGGATGAAATTCTTCATGGAAGGAACATAACTTAGGATCAGCACATTGATCGAGTTGAAGCATAGGATTCCATGCAAATTTGGAGCTAAACTGGTTGTTGCTTGATGAGTTGGTTGATGAACTACTTTCCTATCTCTATCTGGGTGGATGGTTGCTTGAAAATGTGCCCATCTTTTGTTGCTTGAGTTCAGACATTTCGGTGGTCAAGTTCTTGACAAGGCGAGTGAGGGTCTCAATATCAGTTGCTTCCTTGTCTCTTCCCTTTCTCGTCATTGCTTGGGGATTTCTGTTCTCATCCTTGGAGTCTTTCATTGATTCGTCACCCTTGATGACTCCAATGGCGTGCAAGTCTTTCTCAACAACAATCGCCTCTTCGTAGCTTTCTAAAAGTGTTGGCTTCACATCTCACTTGACGAACTGTGCAATGTTGGTTGGCAGAGTAGACGTGTAATAGTAGACAGTGATGGAGTCATCAGGTTTGGTGTCTATTTCAAACTTATTCAACAAACACATAAACCTCTGATTGAAATCTTTCACTTGCTCTTTTCCCTCCATCTTGAGGCTTCCCAATTATTTGAGTAGCATAGCTGGGGTCTTGCCATCAACAAACCTTTTGAGGAACATACGTTTGAAAGAACCCCAATTCTGTATGGAGTTGGGTGGAATGTTGTGATACCAAGAAGCTACACAGCCATCCAAGGTACATGGAAACAATCTACATGCTACGTCATCATAACGTACCTCAAGGGTCTACAACTGTAGGTATAAGTTGTCTAAGTGGTCTTCTGCCTTCACCACATTGTCAGGGTTTAAATTGATGTTCATTCTCTCTGCTCACTTCGTCATCTCGTATAAAATAGTTGGAAGAGACAATGGTCCCTGAGTCATCCATTCAAGATTTGGGTCAGCCATCTCTTCATCCTATTTGTCCTCTTCGTCTTCTTCCTCTCCTTTGGAATCTGATGGTTCCAAATCTGAGTCTGTCAGTTCATCTCCACCTTCACCTCCTTTGCTGCCTTCCCCTCTGCCTCCTATATCAGAGTTTGATCCCAAGACCAAAAGAGTTCCTTTTTCTTATTCAAAGAATATTGGAGGTTCCTCTCCATCTTTGATAGCTTCTTCCAAACCTTCAAGAGTAGCAAGGATTGATTCTTCGACCGATGATACAAAAACACTTGTGGGAGTGGATTTTGGCTTCTTAGATGCATGTGGAAGATATTTTATGCCTAGGATTAGTCTGACTGATTTCGTGAATTGGCGAGTGATGTGACAGATGGAGCAAAAGTGTTGATATGATATATTGTGTCAATTCTGGGAGGTGAGGAGTAACCAATTGCTGAGTTGTGAGAGAGGAAGTATGAGTTACTGCCTTGACCATATGGTTGATGAATGAGTGTGAGGGGCATTTTATCCATGTACAACTGGTTTCCCTCCTTCTAGTGCCATAAATGTTGATGGTACTAGACCCACCAAAATTTAGGGGATCACCCTGGTATAAAGTCCCAACTAGACCTCACACTTTTGGTGTGGGAGTCCCATCCAGTATGATGTCCCAGTTGCCATTGTCTTAATGATTTGCCTCAACTCTTGCTTGTCAGCACAGGAGAGTGGTTTGCTTTGTCTTCAAGAAGTGAGGTTCATGTGCCTGGTGAGTGTAAGTGTACTTATGTCAATGGTTGTTTCACTATTAGGGGAAGAAGGTGAAGGTGAGTTCTAGGTTGAAAGGGATCAGTCCCAACTCGGTTAGGAACACACAACACAAAAGGACATACACAGCTTTCGGTGGAGTAGTCCACTTGGATGTGGTAGTCACAACATACAAGGTAAGATAACATCTACAACACTCATGGATCAGTCCAAACGAGTGCAACGGTTGTTACAACAAGGTTCATGTGAAAGGTTTGTCTGATGTCCGGCAGAGCAGTCAACATAGATCGGACAACATTAGCAACATATAGAACACATTCCATTAATAAATTATGCATTATGAATAATGAATTAGTTCATATGTAGAACATAGGTTAAAGCAACATACATTACAAGTGTTAAAGATTAGTCTTACAACAAATACAATGCATGTGTGAAAACGTGCTGGCTTGTTAATAGGCTTCTGAATTAAGTGAAAGTTGCAAGACACATCGTTACACCATACATCACTAACCCTGCCAGTGGGGAATTGGAGTCACTACTTACTCCTCAAATAAAATATTACAGACTCTCTTGGCTATGTGGGGGGAGCTGAGGTGAAAAGTAATTTCATGTACAAATGAGAGGGGTATTTAATGCCAAGGTTGAAATTGACCCTTGTGGTTGTTCAACTACCCTCATGATCATTCGACTTCCATGACTTTTTGACTGACATGACTCTATGTTCAACAAGTGGGTCTCTTGGAATTCCACATTACATCACATTGATTGACAACAAGCCCATAGTGGAGATGTGGGAAACATGACTCATGACTTGACATGACAATGCTGGTACATTCGTGTTGCTGCTAGAGTTGTTGCTGCTAGAGTGCATGTTGAGCTACAATGTTGCTAAGTGATGGATGTCTTCATGGTGTATCATAGCTTCACCTCCACATGGTGAAGCGCGTGGAGTATTCGATGGTCCTTGGTTCGCTTGATGAAGCTTTAGCATGTTGTTCCTCACTTTCATGTTGGAAGGCTTGACAATCTCACCTGTTCGCGAAGGTGCATGTTACTCATGTTTGTCTACTTTGCATGCTTCATTCATTCATCTGTTAGTGAACCTCTCCATCTCCATGTGCTCCCTTCGTTCATCCTGTTCTTCATCTTTAAATGTTTGTTGGTGTATCTGTACTTCCAATCACTCATGACGAGACGACATCAAATCCAAAACCTCCTAGTCTACCATGACACATGATCATTTGGATGTAGGTGACCAGGGGAGGAAGCATTATTGTGATGCGAGATGATGACTCTAGGAAATTGCTGATGAAAATTGCACAAGAGTCACTGAGGGATGGAGATAGACAATTTGAGTTGATAGTGACTATCTACAAGGTCTGGCTCAGCTAGGAGGCAAAATTGTGCAAATTTTGGGAGGGACAGTCCAGGTTGAAAGAGGGCAAGGAAGGCATGCTCTACGAATTTTCTGCAACAAACAGTCAGCAGGGACTGGACAACCAGATTTGCGCAATTTTCCAAAGGAACGGGTTGGGCTGCATGAAGGGTCAACAAGCATGGATTGCATAGTTTTTTTGGGGAACTACCCAAGAGACTGGAAGCCATAAATATGCAATTCCCAGAGGGAACTTCCAGTTGGCTGCTAGATCACTGGCAGCCAAAACTACGCAATTCCTAGAGGGAACTACCAGTTGGCTATTGGGGTCACTAGCAACCAAAACTATGAAATTCCTAGAGGGAACTTGCCATTGGTTTCTCAGTCATTGGCAGTATAAACTGCACAATTCCTGGAGGGAATAGGCAGTTTGCTGCTAGGAGTTGGTGGCTAGGAAAATTGCATTGAGGCCGGGAGGTTGGCCTGCTAATCATCTTTGCGCAATTTTTGAATTGAGATGACTGATGGATAGCAAAAGGCCTATTCATGAGCACTACACAATTTCTAAGATGAACAGTCAGTCGACTGTCTGGATGATTGACTGGGAAAACTATACAATTTTATGGAGATAGGGATGGGCACTTGGTGTATGTCTGACTTGTCTGCGCAATATCTTGAGTCAGTTGAATGGGTGAGGTCAATGGCCTCTGCAAAATTTTTGAGGGGATTCAGTCCCAGGGTGACTGTTGGGTCTAACTATCTAGGTGGCCAACATGAGAGTTGATTGAGTTTCTTGTGGGTAGCACAACTGGAAAGGACTTTCTTGGTGCTTTGGCATTGTTCTAGTTGACAGTCGATCGAGTCAAAAGTAAGGTGATGGTCCAACTGTCAGTGAGGAGTCTGATTGTCAGAACTTCAACAAAAATGAATAATTGTGTGAATAGTTGAAATATGCATAGGCGATCATATGAACACACACTTGCATGAGGTGATGACGAAGCTACCAAACCATCCAGATACACATGTTCAACATGATTGACTGGCGATGCAAGCGACAAGCGTGACACTCGTGGTTGATAATTCATGATCGAAACAACACTTGCATGACAGTGAATGTGACTCTGCGTGTGAGTGTGACAGATTCTTTCATGGTGAACAAAACAAACACATATGAAGCAAATACTTTGAGCATAACCAGAAACGGTCTCAAGCATGACTTGAACATCAACATGCAAAGACTTGGATTCGATGAAAAAGCAAGGAGAATTTAAAGACTCACACAAGCTCATGGAGTAAACCCACGTGTGTGGAGTCATCAAGAGAAACTTTTCAAAGGAGGCTCTGAAATTGGTGTAGGCCAAAATTTTGGAGGGTGGTTGTAGCCGCTACAATAGAATTGAATAACACCAAATAACTTACGTAGTATTAAAAAAGAAGAAGGTATTTTAATGATAACCTTTAACATATTTGCAACCCTTAAGTTTTCAATTTCTATTAAAATGTTCAATTTGTTTACAACGAAGGGTAAAATTACATGTAAATCACCTAATTGAACACAAGTTTAGTTTTTAGTGCATGCAATTGAATTAGATTTACTCTTAATAGAATTTAAAGTAGGAAACCATAGTGGCAAGAATTTTAGAAGTGTCATCTTATAGCATAATGCGTTCACTAGTGCATCTTATGCGTTCATTAGACGTATCATCATGTCAGATTTGTTGATTATGTAAACAAACATCGAACTTGTCCCAACCATCAATTTTTATGCACCATACTTCAAGAATGGGATCCACCATGTTCTTTTTTCGTTTGATTGTGGTTAATTTTATCTTGATTGTAGATTTTGGGAATATTTCAAAATTTAATGGATAGAAGCTAGATTAAACAATTGATTTTTTTATTTTGTTTGATTTACCTCTATCCATTAGATTTTGGAATATTTTCAAAATATGAATTTCTACTCATTGGTTCCTATAGAAATTGTCATCATAAACTCTGTCTCAGTACTTCCTCTCTCTATCATTCCTTGGTATTCACACCTTAAATTTACCAGCTCCTCATTCCTTAGTTTTATAAGCGTGGGAGGATAAGTCATAGGGAGATACTCTATACATTACAGTAAAACCTAGTGAGTAGCATTGATTTTGTCACCTATTCGAAACACTACACCTAATTTGATATATGACCATTACACATGACCACTAGATTTCTTCCAATTCTAGCATAATTTATTTGAGGCCCATTTTTGGATAAGAGATAAGAATTCCTTCACCATGGATATGGATATTTTTCTCAACAGAATGATTAATTGGTATGGAAGGGACTTGGTGTTGAGGACAAAGTTTCAGCTCAAGAAGCATAAAATCTTATATTTGAGTCATTTTCCTTGGGGGACAAAGCTTGGTGGTGCTAGAGAATTTGGAAAGGGAATACCCCACTGGAACTCAAAATATTTTGCTAGTTTCTCTTAAGGAAATATGTACTTAACTAGGATAACCTGAAAAAGAGAGGATTATGTGGGTTGGGTTTCTGCACGTTCTATTTGTCAAAATATGAAACTGCCCAACGCCTCTTTTTACAATGTACCTTTTCTAAGGGATTATGAGAAGGGGTGTTACATTCATTGAATAATTAATCTAATTGGTCATATGATTCCATTGAGGACTGTTTGTAAGATTAGATGGAGAGGAATCCCATTCATAAATCCATTCCTTACTTCATATTCCGATGTATTTGGAGGAAGAGGAATGCAAAATTTTTTTAAGGTAAGGAACCTTTTTTAAGTTATTAATGTTCATAGGTAATTTCTTATTATTTGGAGATGGGCCCTTCTGTAATGCCCTTTTTCACCTTGACTATGAGGAAAACACTTTTTTCTTGCTTGGAATTTTGATACAAATTTGATGGATTCTACTTTATTTTGAGGAAATTAGGTTAGAAGATCCAATTACATTGATGATAACTATGATTTATATTTGCATTGCATTGGTGCTTATGTTACATATAGTTGTGATGAATTTGATGATGTTCTGTCATGTTTATAAACTTGAATGACTATTTTTGGGACCAGATATTATTGACAGTTATTTGAGTGTGGCCTGAAATCACATTGGCACACATGTGTGCGATGAGTTAGAAAATTTATGGTTTGGTAATTTGAGTACAATAATGTTAGAATTTTATTTGTCATAATATGTTGTTATAATCACTAAAAACTACTAGTGGTTGTAAGCACAAGTTGGATGCTTGGTTGAATGAATGAAACATGGGTGTTGGAGTTGTACATATAGATGGAAGTTCATGGGAGGGGTGGGCCAACGTCCTTGATTTCACCTGTTAGCACTCTCATTATGACTTGGGTTATTGTGACTTTCATTGAAAGGTGTTGGGATACCTTTGCCTTGAATGTCATGATGCCGTGTGGGAAAATTGTTGGATTGGGTCGCTTAGAAGGACTTTACTGGGGCATGCACATCAAGGCAGATTCCTTGATCGCTAACACCATTAGTCTCACTATAGCGGGTGACATAGGAGAGGATAGCGGTATTTGTCATCACACCTAGTTTTTCTCATTGTAGTCACTTGATGCTTGCAAGGAAATCCTGTGGCACCCTTGGAATTTAAAAGAAGTTCTTGAAGGGTAAGATTGACTTGGCCCTCTTGGCATCAAGAAGAAACTACTGAAATATAATTGAGATGTGATAATTATACTAATTCACATAGTGTAGTAAGTGAGGTTTTAGAACCAAGTTAACTGAATCAAGAGTAAACCTTGGGGTAAAGGGAGAATAGGAATAAATAAAGAGATTGGACCAATTGAGAACTCTACCCTTCCCATGTTTGGAAATCTTAGGTAGGTAATGTGCATATAAAGCAACTCCAAAGTATGTAAAGGGAGGAAAGGGACATAGAGTTAATTAGAAACATTAATCCTGGAATAGTTTAACCTCATTAACAAAAGAAGGCGGCAAATGAAAATAAAGAATAATAAATTAAATTAAAGAAATTTAGTTTCATGAGAGAACCTCCATGTGGTAGATCCAACACAAGGATATCCATCTAAGAGTCAATTTGAGTTAAATTAGGGTGTATTTGGTGGACCAAATCTGAAACCTACCAGTTGAATTTAGTAATGAACACAAAATAAAGAGTATAAAAGGGAGATCAAGAGAAAACTAGGAGAAGAAATAGAGAATCGTGCTGGGGTAAGTAAAAATATTATTTTTGAATAAAAATTCAAGTAAATAATTTAGGATAGCCTTTGTGAGAGGCTGACACAAGGGTGGGTGAATAATTAAATTTTTAGATTAATAAAAATAATGAGTTTTACATGGAGTTCCAAGTGTCACCTATAAAGCCTCCTATAAAATAAGGATAAATATATGGTAGAGGGAAACCATTTTCCCTATTCTTGAATTGATTACATAATATTATTCTGAGTCAAACCATATAATGATTTTGGTGAGATGGAGATCACTAGAGAGGGAAATTTTGAGTTAGGAGTGCTCGCCTCCATCAACTAGTATTCTTCCACTACTTACAACCCCATTGTAGCTCAGGGGTCTATGGGGAAGAAGAGTACCCAAGGATTAGGTTGGGAGGTCAAATGGTGATTCAACAACATTTTTTCAAGATGCATCATCCTTCACATCCAAATGCAGATAACAAGGGAGTGCAAGCAACAACAAAGTCAATATTGAATGTCCACTCCATGGTGAATGGTAACTCTTTTTTTCAAAAAGTTTTACTAGATGATTATTGTTGTATATATGGTTATTAGATTGTAAAAGTGAATGATATGAGGTTTGAATTGTAAATTTATGGGATATTGTTGCATGTACCTTAAAATTTATGTGTTTCCAATGTTGATGTATTTTTAATTAATATGTGTCTTTCATAATGGATGTGGCTAATGAATGACTAGTTTAAAATGAAACAATTTATTTCCTATTATTTGAAATATCATAACTTAAATCTCATCACTTATTTTTTAATTATATATGATTTTGGTTTCCTACATCTATTAACTTGTTTCTATTATCTTGAGTTTGGTTTGTAAGTTAAAAAACAACCCAATATATACGTGTAAATGGTGTCATAGGGAAGGCCCCTACACCTTCGGTTAAAAAAACAAAGAACAAAAATATACATGCACATGAAACAGCTAGTGTGTTCCCTAATGCCTATTTTGAAGGGGCTTTTGTTAATTCTAGTTGTGGAAGTGATGGATATTATTCTTGTCAAATCGACATCATTAAAAGTTTTTCTAGAATAGTGGACATGGGTAAAATTCACATGCTAAGTTACTAGCATTATGGGGTATAGTATACTTCACAAATCTACAACAAATTGATTCATTGATTGTGTTTAGAGACTTAAGAGACCCCATAGATTGGGCTATTGAAAAAGCAATTCTCGAAGTCCCTTCATTGTTCTATTGGAAATAAAGGACAAAGGAATTGGCTTCATCTTTCAAGTCAATTTCTTTCCATCATATTTACATGGAATCAAAATTTGAATTAGGCAAGCTCTCAAAGAAAGGTATCAGGAATCAGAAAGGTTTCTTATACTATGAACAATACAATAGGATGTCCTCATTGATAGAGGATATGTCTCTCTTTTTTCCATATAATGACAATAGTACTTTTTGTTTATCTACATGATTTTTTTGCGGTTATCGTTTTGATGTCACATAGACTTGGAAATTTTTTAATATGTGCTTGGTTCAACATACATGTTTTAGTTTTTGAATATACAATTATGTGCGATAATGATAGACATATGTAAATAATTTTCATTTTGATGAAAATTTGTTGGTTTTTTCTTTCTCTAAAAATAAGATAGCACTGCATGGATCTAAAAACAATGCTTTGCCTCCTCCTTCAGACACATATGGAAGAAACCTTGATAAACCTATGTCTACTCTTCTCTCATCAGTAAGAACCTAAACATTAAACACACCATGTTAATTTCCAACTAGTCTTTGTTAATCATGTTAATTTTTAGTTAGCATATCAAAACAAATAGATGTTCATTTCTAATGATGTAGAACAAAAACCTAAGAATAAGTATGAGAATGTATAAATTGAAATCTTTTTTCCAAACTAAAATTAAACAACCTAGGTTCCTCACCTTACCCTTGTCTCCTTATAACTATTAATGTGTTCGACAAATTCTTAACATGACCACATAAAGGATGAAGATACACCTAAATAATTGTATTACTTTGATGATACTCAACTTATTCTATCTAAATAAAGAAATAAACCAACAATAGAGAGGAGAGGAGTAACATTTTATCTTTCATTCAACTTTTCATTTAAATGGATGAATATGCATATCATTGTAAAGTATTTACTATATATTAGTTGAATGATATGTGCTTTTTTTCTTATTCTTGTTTTTAAAATCATCCTTAGAGTAAATATTACTTGGTGAAAGAGGCAAATTTGAGTGGTAGTTTTGGGTAGATAATTTGGTGTCTAGTGGTATTAGAGACCTTGGATTACATGTAATGAATCCTTTAAAAGGCTTGGGGTTCTTCATTGTAATGAGCCCGAGTTCAGTGGAGGGATCACTTGGTTGGGATAGGATGTTGGTTGGCTTGGTTGCTTTTAGGTCAAGGCATGGTTACATTACCATATGACAATAATAAATATATTATTAGCTTTTTTCCCCCAATTGGGGTTTTCAGGGTAAATCATGGTGTGCATGGTTTGTGTGGTGTCATTAATATGTATGTTATTATTATTATTATTTTTCTCGTACTAGGAGATGGAAATGGTGGTTTTTATTGCCAACATTAGGTTAAAGCTGAAAGAGAAGCCTAAGAAATAGGCCAATGTGGAGTTGAGCTTGGAGTGCACAAAATCAAGAGCATGCATAAATTCATTGTGAGTTTCCTATTGATGAGAGAGTATGCATGGAGATTGTAGCGTAATCATCCTGAGAGCAAATAAATGTAAAATAGAGCGAGATGCAACTAAGAAAACCATATATGAAATAGAGAGCACCTAGTTAGAGGTCCACTAGGGTGAGAGCAACCATGAAAACCATATCTAAAGTGGAGAGCCCCTATATAGAGGTCCATCTAGGTGAGATGCAACCTCTAAAGTGAGATATGGTGAGGAGATCATTTGGTGTGAGTTGGTTTGCGGAAGGGAAAGAATAGTGGGATAAGTGCCAAGATAACGATAACAAAAAAAAATAAAAAATTGAAGATGAAATTTGTAAATGGGCATATAGATGTAAGATGATACAAGAGCATCCTTGGGCTCTAACAATTTGCATAAACCAAAAACATTTATTTTTTTAGCCAGTCAATTTTTGGACAATAAAGTGTTGTAAACAAATTGTTGTTACTCTACAATATAGGATTGTGATGCTACTCTGAGTTGTAGCTTCAAGTGCATGAGTTTTGACACCTATTCACATGTCACTAAAATGGTAAAGGAATTCAAAAGGACCAATCATTCAGTTACTTGACAAGGTAAAATAAGAGGAAAGAAATCCTTTTAGTTTCCTCATCAATAAGTGAATGGAAAACAAAATCATTGAAAAGGGGACACAAAAATTGACGAAAGAGGAATTTGGAAAAAGAGTATTTGAAGGGTAGTCATGAAATGGTAAAGAAGGACCATAAGTAGAAGACAAGCACACTATTACAAAGAAAATAACATAGAAGAAATGAACTAGAAAGGATTGAAAGTCATGTGAGCAAAAAAACACAAACTTCATGAATTTGAGTCACCCTGTATCAACCTTGATTTTGATTGAATAAAGAAAGTTTTCAGTGTTGTGATAGTTCCTCTATTTTTCCAAATGTCTATAACTTTTCACACAATTTCTAGTTACAGTTACTAATTCTATGAAATTATTTAGAAGAAATGTTTGTAGTTGTGCTCTTAGATAATGAAACCAAGTTCTGTCAAACTCGAAGAGAGTTTGGGACCTTGGTACTGCATTAAGTTCTACCATAACGAAGTTTTTCTCTAAGGAATTGTGCCTTAAATTATTTATGTGAGACAAGATAATAGAACACCCTAAGTGGTGGTTGTTCAACAAGAGTGTTAAATGGAAAAGTTGGGATACAAAACTTATAAGTGATGTCTGTGAATGTGGGTTAGAAATTTGCAACTTGGAGGGATGTCGTTGCATAGAAGAGGAGCAAGATGAGGAGGTGCAAGAAATCAAGAATACCATAATTTGAGATGAAGGATAAAATAGTTAGAGAATTTAATAAATGGAGATGGTGAACTAGATTTAGATATAAAGGAAGAAATTGAAGAATAAAATGACGCTAAAGTGAGAGGTCCAATAGTACGATTTATTTAATTTATGAGTAATAGAGGTAGTGCAAAGGTTGAGGTTTCGATTTATGATGGCAATGTGAGAGCTAATCTGTTGATTGATTGGATTGGAGAAATCGAAAGATATTGTGAGTATGAAAATATTTAGGATCCAAATCGAGTGATATTTTCCATTATGAAGTTGAAAGGGCATGTTGCACTCTAGTGGGATATGCTCCAAAAATATAGAGTGGAAAATCAATTGGATAATTTAGAACCTAGAGAAAAATGGCTAGCAAAATCAAAGAGAAATTTTTTCATATTGATTACCATCAAAAAAATTGTAAGATAGTACAAAACATAAGAAAAAATAAGACATCTACTTCTGGGTATACTGAGGAATTGTTTAGGATATCACTTAGATCAAAAACAAAAGAACCATAATATCAGGGAGTAACGAGGTATATAAATGGACCTCTTCTGTGGCTTGTAAATAAAGTTGCAATCCATGCTTATCATCTTCTGCTTCTTGAAGTAGTCTCCACAATTCAACATTCTTTTCTTGAATTCTCTGGTTAATATCCTCAAGTTGTTGGAGCCATGCATTCTGTGGTTCTCTTCTCATATTTGGTGCAACACCTGCTACAATATTCCTCTCATCACCTAAATTAAAACCCAGGTCAATTGGTCCATCACTTGCAATCCCAAGAACTGTGATCTTCATCTCATTGCCTAAATCAGAACCCAGGTCCAGAACTGTTAGATCCATGGTCTTGTTGCACTGTAGCAACTGCCTTCTTCTTCCCTTTTCCACCATACTTCTTTGGCTTCAATTATGGATGCATTTTCCAGCAATGCTCCTCATCATTCCATTTTTTCTTGCAATGATTGCGAGAGGGATTTTCTTCATTTTTCCTTGTTGTCATTTCCTTCTTTGCATGGTTTTATTTTTCATACTTTCCCATGCTTTCAAGGTGAATGGATTTCACACTAGTCGCATAAAGAGTAGTGGGTTCAAACAACAACAATGAATGTCCAAGGTAATTTGTAAAGAACCAATATATTTCATCAAAGTATGAGGTGAATCTAAAGGAATACCCAATGCCAATACTTGCTTCCTAAATTTCTATGTGAAACTTTGAACATTCTTGTAGATATAAATTAAAACCAAGAAGAAAGGATTTTACCCATATTCTTGCTACCTTTTTGAATTTTTCTCTTCCACCATGTAAGAATTGTTCCTCCTAGTCAAAGATTTGTCAATTGGATCTTTGCCTCATCCTCTTCGATCTATTGTATTCTATAATATACTTAAATCTATCTGATCTAATTATATATTTTTTCTGCATTAGATCTCCATTAAACATTAAAAAATCAAATTTTACATCCAACTTGAAAAAAAGGCCTTTTAGAAGTGTTTTTATGTTGATTAGTAGAATGATGAGAAGAAGATGAAGAAGTAGATAGTTTTCTAGAGAATGGAGATGGAGGTTCAAGAGGTTCTCCTACATTTCCCTAATTTACCGAAGTGTTGTCCACTTCTTTCTCTTTCTTCTCTTTTTCCTTCTTTGCCAATTTTTTCTCATAATTTGCAAACGTGTTTTCTACTTTATTTTCCATGTTGTAGCATGATTTTTTCCAAGTATTTTTCATTATTGCTATGGGATCATCATCTCTCATTTTCCGTCTTTGTGTTGCATGTCCAATATTTGGGTCAAAAGAATTAAGTTTTCCTTCACCATTTTTAATCTTGGCCCTCGTCATCATTCACAATGGAAATACACATTAGTAAGAAGATTGCTCTAATACTAAACTAGCTCATGTATTCCTTTGATACCAACATGATCCAAGATCTATTCTTTGGTTGATGTTATCAAAACTGCATGAAAGAGCATATAAAAACTATACATGGAAACACTTAAAGGAGAAGAAACATAAAGGAGACCATAAATACAATGCACACAAATGCTTGATAACAGAGTTCGTCTAGTGGGTACTACGTCTTTGGGCCTTGCTTCAATAGTGGGGAGGTTGCCTCATTCATCTCAATAAAAATGAAAATGGGTACATGGAAAAATACATTATTATACCTCCAATATTGAGGATGACCTGAAAATGTGATACTCAAACTATAGCATACTCCATACCACTGACTTTGTCTCAAAATTCTACAACTTTAGAGTATAAACATGACCACCTTTTGAAATATGCAAGGTTGCCTTGAATTTCATGCCAAAAAATTATTGACAAATGTGGTCTTCTGTTAAAAGCCTTGAGATCAACTTCTCAAAACCTAAATTTGATTGCATCATTGAAATCCTTGCAAAATTTTAAATAAAATGACTATAAACTCAGCTATGTTCTGGCACTATCATCCTTGGACACCCAAGAGAATCTTCAGGATTCCACACTAGCATCTAAAAGGAATATTCTTCAAATATTTTGTTGGGCATGGAGACTGGTTTATTCTTGATTCAGAGGTCTCAGCCATGTTGGACCTCGATTCTTAAATGGGGCGGCAATGCCGCCTGTATGATAGCCGCCAAGGGGGTTCAGGGGCAGTGCCATCGAAGCTAAAAATATATGAATAATTTCCTTGTAAAATATTGTAATTTTGTATTCAATTTGGATCGTTCATTATGAAAATGATCTAATGGTAAAACTTATGTTATTTTTTTTTTTTTCCCTAGAAGGAAACCCTCAGTTTATATGAGTGAATTGCATTGCGGTTGAGTATGATTATTTTGAGAGAGAGAGAGAGAGAGGAGGTTGTGTAAGAGAGAAGAGGAAATTACATCGGATATGCTATAGGTTGTATCTCTTCATTTTTCTAGATAATATAAAAGGAAGGACTAGTTGTTTCTCCATGGACATAGCCCAAATTGGGTGAACCACGTATATCTGTGTCTCTCTTGTTTTGTGTGTTTTTGTATTTGTGCTTTTGCAATATTTTATATATTTCATTGCTCTGTTAATTAATTTCTAACATATTCTACAAAATATTCCCCTAGAATATACCTGAATTGGAATTCCTGCCTGCAAAGTTCCACCTTTGTCTTCGTTTTGACACATCGTGGCTCTACTTTGAGCTATGCATTCCACGGCCTCCGCTCGCGACCCTCCATTCCCTTTTCATGAATGCACATGGTTCTTATAACTTTGGTTATGTAGATATACCAAAGGCTATCTTTTTGGTGTGTTCTCAGGCTCTAGAAATAGGGCATGAGAGACTTGTATTCAATCCTTATGGGCTATTGATTATGTTTGCATTATGGTATAGGTGTTGTCCTTGATGGCAACTCACTTAGATGACAGTTCACAGTACAACAACAAACGATTACAGACCTGACTCCAAAAAATGAAGAAAGAGAGGTATACGCAGGTTCACTTTGTCCAAGAAGTGTATACACGCAGGTTAACAGAACAAAAGGAGCATATAATGTATACACACACTTTCACAGAAGGAAAACATGTACATGTTGGAAAAACAAGTTTTTGGTCCGAGACATTTGGTCCTAGGTATTTTGATCCAAGGTATTGGTCCAAGGTATTTGGTCTGAGGTATTTGGTCCAAGGTATTGGTCCTAAGTAGTTTTGGTCCAAGGTATTGAGAAAGGCCTAAGAGTATATAAGGAGGAGAAGATCATTGGTCAGGTGTGCAAGTATTGAATATCTAATGAAGTGTGAGATCAAGTATGCAAGTTATGGGTTTCTAATGCTATGATTGATCTAAACTAAGGATGCACCTATGTGGTTGATGATGGATGATGGATCGGGATCATAAGACCTAAACTGTATTATCATTATGTGGTTTGATCATGGATAGCCTAGATCTGAATATTGACATAGGTTTTATTCTGTAAATGTTATGATTTGGGTATGACTGGATTCTGAAATAGCTATGAAGTTTTTAGGTTAGTATTTGTAGATATGTATGCTGGTTCGCTTTGGTAAAAGCACATATACATGCTAATTCATCTCATCAGAGTAGCGTATACATTACGAAATATGATATTTGAATTTACAGTTGGTTATAGTGGTTGTTGCAGAGTTTTGGGTTCTTCTATATGTTCTAGTGACTGTGTTTTGATGATAGTATTCTAAATGTTCAAATTGGTTGATTGTGATTTGCTTCAGTGATGATGAGCCTTCAGTGATTCAGTTTTGGGTGATTCAGAGATTGATGATTGAGTTTCAATGATTGGTTAATGCAGATGTATTCTATGGTTGTATTGTAGTGGTGATTGATTTTGAGCTTCAATGTTGTTGATGGGTCCAGTATGAAAATTGGATGACACATGGCCTTCAAATTATGGTGTTGTGTTCCAGGAGTATCTAGTCTGAAAATTTATGAAACATGGTCCCCAGAGGAAGAGAGAAGGTCGTAGCCTTCTGTAGGTCGGTGCCTATGTATTGGTAAACATATCAGCTAGTACAAGAGCCAAGGGATTGGAGTTCCCTTCCAGTAATAGTTGGAAAACGAGTGAAGGTTGGAGCCTTTAGTAGGCCAGTGCCTACGTACTAGTAAACGGATCAGCTAGTATAAGAGCTAGGGGGTTGTTGCTCCCTTCCAGTAGAAGCTAGAGAACGAGAGAAGGTTGTAGGCTTCTACAGGTGGGTGCCTGCGTACTAGTATGAGTCTACAACAGTACAAGATTGTAAACAGGTTTTTCTTATATTAAAAGAAGACATCAGAAGGTGGTTTTTGTCCCGCATTAGGTTTCCACCTTAAATCTTGGTGTTCATGTGTGTTTCTTATGTGTGATGGTTTGTTCTAATATTACTACACATGGTTACTGTTTATATGGACAATGAAGTACTAATGCACTAATTAAAGATCAAAATATGATGAATTAACTGAATCATAAGTTTGCTAGATATACGTTGGTTGCCTTAAATACGGTTGCATATACATGTGAGTTACCTTCAATTAAGTAGCGTATATAAATTTAGAAAAAGATTATTTATTTGACTAATACTAATTCACCCCCCCGCTCTCGGTATTATTTCCAACAATTGGTATCAGAGAAGGTCCTTCAGAAGAAGCTTGATCGCTTGAAGGAAGATCCATCGAGATGAATAATCATGAAAGCATGGGATCCATCAAACCACCAATCTTTGATGGGATAAACTTTATTTATTGGAAAATAAGAACCACAACCTATCTACAATCTCTTGGAACAGATGTCTGGGAAATTCTGGAAGGAGGATATAACTTTCCAACAGAAATTCCTACAGACACAGAAGGTAAAAAGCAATATGAAACCAATGCCAACGCTGTCACTATTTTATTTGGAAGTTTGTCACAATCAAAGTTTGTCAAAGTCATGCAGCTCAAATTAGCCAAAGAGATATGGGACAAAATTGTCTAGAGCTACAAAGGAGACTCTCAGGTAAAATGTGCTAAGCTTCAAACAATCAGAATTTAGTATGAAACTCTTAAGATGCATAGTGATGAGAGTATAGCCAGTTACTTCTTATGTATAGATGAGGTGGTTAATTGTATGAAGAATCTGGGTGAAGAGATAAAGGAAGTCACTCTAGTTGAGAAAATTTTGAGATATTTATCTACTAAATTTGAGTCAAAAGTGTCTGCCATAGAAGAAAAACAAGATCTTCATAATATCATTGTGATGCAAATTCACGGAATCCTAATTGATTTTGAAATGAGAAAAGGAGGTCCATCAAATATGAGAGAAGCCGAATTTAAAGCATCAGCAAAGGGAAAAGATAAACACAATGAATCAGGACACATTTCATAAGAAGAAGATGAAGTAAATTTTGTCAAGAAGCTTCAATGGGGTTTTGGAAGGTTCAAAAGTAAGCTACCTTTCAAATGCTTTTCTTGTGGTAGAGTTGGTCATTACACTGCTAGATGTCCTCATGTCAAAGGAAAGATGTTTGTAGAAGGTAATAGAAGTTATTATACTCATGATGATAGTGATGGCTTGTCCAATAGTGATGAAGATGATCAAGAAATTAAACTACTCATGGCATATGAAAATAATGCCTTAGAAAAGGAAGATTTCCTTAAAGAAATCAGCCAACTTAAAATTAGTTTGGCAGAAAAGGATACAGTCATAAACACAGTGACACATCAATTCACTGAAAAAGACAAACACAATGAAGTATTAGAATGTGAAGTAGTAAGTCTAAGAAAAGAACTTGAAAAGACAAAGACTCTGAATCTTAGATTTGCTAAAGGATCAGAAACATTAGATGAAATCATCAAAGTTCAGTTTTTGCCCATTATAAAGACTGGTCTTGGTTTTCATGAAGGTGAATCTAGCTCACAAGGTGAGGTAAGGAACTCCAATGAAAAATCTAAAATGCTCAACAAGGAGATAAAAAGTCAACCCCATCAACAACCAAGGAAATAAAGTCTTCAAAGAAAATCTTTTACTCCTAACTGTGGAAGTGACAGTCGTTTATTTCCTCTGATGAATAATGTTGAATGTTTTATATTTCATAATTTTGGACATGTTGCAGCGAGATGCAGAAGTAGAATGGTTCAAGACTGTCACAAAGAAAGATCATCAGATTCCAGGTACTTTAAGGGATATTGTTTTTCCTACAATATGTTTGGTCACAAATCCATTGACTGTTCTAGAAGGAATATGAAACATGTAAGATGTTATGCTTGTAACAAGTTTGGACATATAGCAAAGGAATGCATGAGAAAATTTTGGCCACCATATCAAAGGGAGAAAACATCATCACACTCAAAGATATGGAAGGAAAAGGAAGTACAGTAAGAAAGATGTGGCATAGTAGAGTGTACAGACCTAACAGACTCAGAGGGAGCTAAAAGTGTGAAACTTCTTAATTTCAATTCTCATACACAGTTAGCATGAGGAAAAGTTGCATATATATGCGAGTACGAAGCTGCACAGTTGCATATATGGGGTTTTGAGGAAAAAGCAATGGGACAGACTCAAGAAAATGAGATCTGATATAGTTCAATCAATTATCAAATATCTATTCTATTCTAATGATTATTCCAGTATATTGATAATATGTTCAGGGGGAGCATATGCTTCTAATAATGCATTGTTAGCATTATGTTAGAATATCTTGGTACTTGAAGATGCTTATATTTCTTGATCCACATAGTTGTTTTGATCATGTACACATACATGTTGTTGATCTTGATGCTATTGATAGATGTTGATGGTGCAAATCATATATGGTGTATGATAGTTGCTGAGGATTATCATGGTCTTGTTTAGATTGTTGGTCCTTGTTATAAATGTCATCATCTGATGTAAAGGTCATGAAAAGACCTAATTTTTAAACCCACTATGCATGGGAAGGATGATGAAATAATTTCTATTTCAGTCATGTATAAACAATTGGTATATCCCCACTTGGTTAGGTGGATGAGTCAAATTTGGTATATCCCCACTTGGTTGGGAGATGAATGTATGTATGAGTCATTGGTGATAGGAAGGTCATACTCACATAGTTGAGTTATAGATTCATGTTATTATTTTAGAGAATATTTTTGCAGACTCTGCATGTGCTCAGAGGGAGCATGGACAGTTTCAGTGCATCTCAGCAGGAGCTCAATCAGAGAATTCAACATGTACTCAGGGGGAACATGGATAACATAATGTATATCAAAGGGGGAGGATACCTTGGTCTGCCCTTTGCCCTTGATGTCAAAGTGGGAGAGTGTCTCAGTATTGTTGTTGCCATCAAGTCCAAAGGGGGAGATTGTTGACATTATGATACATGTGTTATCCTTGATGGAAATTCACTCAGATGATAGTTCAGAGTATAGCAGCAAAGGATTACAAGCCAGACTCCAAAGAATGAAGAAAGAGAGGTATATACAAGTTCACTTTGTCCAAGAAGTGTATACACATAGGTTAACAAAACAAAAGGAGCATATAATGTATACATGCAATTTCATAGGAGGAAAAGCACGTACATGTTGGAAAACCAAGTTTTGGTCTGAGGTATTTGGTCCAAGGTATTTGATCCAAGGTATTTTGATCCAAGGTATTAGTCCAAGGTATTTGGTCTGAGGTATTTGGTCTAACGTATTGACCTTATGTATTTGATCCAAGGTATTGGTCATAAGTAGTTTTGGTCTAAGGTATTGAGAAAGGCCTAAGAGTATATAAGGAGGAGAACATCATTAGGCCAGGTGTGCAAGTATTGAATATCTGATGAAGTGTAATACCAAGTATGCAGGTTATGGGTTTCTGATGCTTTTCTTGATCTCAGCAAAGGATGCACCTATGTGGTTGATGATGGATGATGGATCGAGATCATCAGACTTGAAATGTATTATCATTATGTAGTTTGATCATGGATAGTCTAGATCTAAATACAGATGCATGTTTTATTTTGCAAATGTTATGATCTGGGTATGACTGGATTCTGAAATAGCTCTAAAGTTTTTAAGTTATTATTTGTAGATCTATACGCTGGTTCGCTTTGGTAAAAGCACATATACACGTTGGTTTGGCTCATCAGAGTAGTGTATACATTATGAAATATGATATTTGAATTTACAGTTGGTTCTAGTGGTGTTGTAGAGTTCTGGATTCTGCTCTGTGTTCTAGTGACTGTGTTTTGATGACAGTATTTTGAATGTTCAGATTGGTTGATTGTGATTTGCTTTAGTGATGATGGACCTTCAGTGATTCAGTTGTGGGTGATTCAGAGATTGATGATTGAGTTTCAATGATTGGTTAATGCAAATGTATTTGATGGTTGTATTGCAGTGGTGATTGATTTTTAGCTTCAATGTTGTTGATGGGTCCAATATGAAAATTGGATGAAACGTTGCCTTTAGATTATGGTGTTGTGTTCCAAGAGTATCCAGTCTGAAAATTTATGAAACGTGGTCGCTGGAGGAAGAGAGAAGGTCATAGCCTTTTGTAGGTCAGTGCCTACATACTGGTAAACATATCGGCCAGTACAAGAGCCAGGGGGTTGGAGCTCCCTTCCAATAATAGCTGGAAAATGAGTGAATTTTGGAGCCTTCAGTAGGCTGGCGCCTATGTACTAGTAAATGGATTGGTTAGTACAAGAGCTAGGGGGTTGTAGCTCCCTTCCAGTAGAAGCTAGAGAACGAGAGAAGGTTGTATCCTTCTATAGGTGGGTGCCTGCATACTGGTATGAGTCTACACCAGTACAAGATTGTAAACAGTTTTTTCTCATATTAAAAGAAGACAGTAGCAGGTGGTTTTTGTCCCGCAATGCGTTTCCACCTTAAATCTTGGTGTTCATGTGTGTTTCTTATGTGTGATGGTTTGTTCTAATATTACTGAACATGGTTACTATTTATATGGTTAATGAAGTATTCATTCACTGATTAAATATCAACATATGATGAATTAACTGAATCATAAGTTTGCTAGATATACACTGGTTGCCTTAAGAACAGTTGCGTGTACACGTGAGTTACCTTCATTGAAGTAGCACATATAAATTTGAGTATGAAAAGAAAAAGATTATTTATTTGACTAATACTGATTCACCCCCCCTCTCAGTATTATTTCCAACAGATTATAGTTCTTTGTTGTAACAATTTTAATAATTATTCAAATATCATTATAATCATAGTTATATATGGTTTAAATTATGTGTGTGTGTATGTTTGGTTTGAAAATCATTCAATGATTTGACTAGGCACAATAATCGTCCAACAATTTGACCATGAATGGATTTTTACATGTGCCATGGGTTGGATGGCCCACATGGTGCATGTTTTAACCCTGTATAGAAATTACCTGCAAACGAATTCTTCAAACATGAAAATAAACAATGGCGAGAAAAAAAAACAAATATAGAAAGACTTTCCCCTGGATCCTAAAACCAGGATTACCATATTGATTTTTCATTATATTCCTTTCAATGTTAAAATACATATATATACATGTTGAAGCATTCATAAACACCAATCCATAACCCTGGATTAGAACATAATTGTAGTTCCCTTGATTAGATCTACAAAATACCATGGGAATAAAACCATCATGCCAAAAACCATGTGCAAAAACCATGCACAAAACCATGGGTAGGTATGCCCATCATCTTTGGGTCTTCACCCCATCCTTGGGTCTGCCCAACTATTATTGAGATTGCATACAACAAATGTTGTGGAAATAATATAGCACACACCCAACATGTGGCACTCAACTGGGTACCACATCGCACCATTTGGTTGGGCCACATGGTGCCTTCCCATTGGCCCACGTGTGTGCCCAATCACTTTTATCCACCAATTGTGATGTGCCACGTGTTGAATTTCCACATCATTTATATGAATTTCTAGTAGTGCCACATCAAGCATCATTGGGACGTGATGTCAGCTTGCTAACATCATGTTGTTTTCAGTAGTATGGACTATTGATGTCATCATTGATTTTGACCTTTTGTTGTTTTGACCAACCATAACTTTCACATACAAACTCAGATTGAGGCATCAACTATATTCCTTTTGATGAGCTATTCAATATAGTTTTGATTCCATTGAGATTCAAGGACTTTGATTTTTGAGCCTTTCAAGGATCCATTTGGATCATTCCTCCCCACTAAAGGACTTCTGGTCCTCCAAAAGTATAAATAGTATTGCAACCTTGATCTGAATAATAAATGTCTCTAATAGGCCACCTTTCCTATCCTTCACCTTTGTACTTAGGAACCAAGAATTATGAAGCCAACACTTATATCCAGATGTAAATTTATAGTTGTGAATACATGTCCAACTTGCAAGATTCCAAACAAGAGTATACTTGCCAAGAGTTTGTAAAACACTCATGATCAAGTTTTACAATAGAAACCATACCTCAATCTTACCCAATTAAATACCAAAATATCATGATGTTGCATTCATAAGTGATGTTATATTCTTCATCTCTTTTACAACACTTTCGCAACATGTGATTTACAATGGTGTCCATAATCAACTACTTAAAAATGCTACCCATCTCTTACCTAACCATGCTAATGGGATTTATTCTTGTAGTTTCCTTCATTATTCAATTGCTTCATTGTTTGGTTCCTTCAAAGGTGTTTCATATGCTTCCAGTCTATCTTTGGGCATAACTCTAGATGGAGCTTCCAACATTTGTCTTTCTAATGTCCAACTTTGTTGCAATGGCTGCAATGGTTTTTCTTCCTCTATACTTTCTTGACCTTCTTTTGTGTCTCCTTCATGGGTGACATAACCCTCCTTGAATGGTTGACCCTAGTGTGGCTCTGGAAACGAGATCTTTCCTCTGCTCTTCTTTTGGACTTCACACTAACATTGGAATGTTGTGATGTGATCTTGGCATTCGACACTGACTCAGACTTTTCACTTGAAGACTCTCCTGTCTCTATGGGTTTGGAGTGTCTTTATTCTATGAAATAGCCCAATCTTGTATATCAAGGTAGTTCCACCACTTGGATGGGATTCAAAATGCCTTGGACATTAACTCTTAGGCCCTCTCCTTCATATCACATCTTCTTCATTAGCTACAAACCAATACATATTGTGCTTTTCAAATGCACCAAAATCATCATCATAATGAGAAGATGAAATTGAAGAATCACTAACATAGTTTACCTTAGTTATTGATTTTGAAGTGGGTGATTATGGCTTCGTTGGACCTTCATTGCACTTCAACCTTTCCAAGGCCTTTTCCATAGCTCGTAACTGAATTTTCAATCCTACTTATCCTCTTCTTCTTCTTGTAGTAATCTCTACAATTCAACATTCTTTGCTTGAATGCTCTAGCTAATCTCCTCAAGTTTTTGGAGCCATGCATTCTTTGGTGCTCTTCTCATATTTTGTGTAACACCTATTGTGATATTTGTCTCATCACCTGAATCAAAACCCAAGTCAATTGGTCCATCACCTACAATCCCAAAAGTTGTGATCATCATCTTGTTTCCTAAATCAAAACCCATGTCAATTGGTCCAACACATGCAATCCTAGTAGTTTCAATATTCATCTCATCACCTGAATCAAATCCATGGTCTTATTGCATTGTAGCAATTGTATTCTGCTTCCCTTTTCCACCATACTTCTTTGGCTTCAATTCTAGATGTAGTTTCCAGAAATGCTCCTCATCATTTCCTTCTTTGTCGTAATGAGTGCAATAAGGCTTTGCTTCCTTTTTCCTTGTTGTCAATTCCTTCTTTGCATGGTTTCCTTGTTCATATTTTCCCCTCCTTTCAAAGTGAATGGATTTCACACTAGCCACATCAAGAGTAGTGGGTTGTAACAATAACAATTAATTTCGAATGTAATTATGTAGAGAACTAATATATTTCATCAAATTATCAAGTGATCCTAAATGAATACCCAATACCAATGCCAATTCTTTCTTCCTAAATTCCTTTGTGAAATTTTGAACATCTTGATCTGTGTCTTGTCTTAAATGTTGCCATTCTATCATGGCTTTCTGTCGATATCCTGGATTAATTCTTATTTTAACATAGAAAAAAATTCAGACCAAGAGGAAATGAGTTTACCCATATGCTTGCCACCTTTTTTTAAGTTTTCTCTCCCCACATGTAAGAGTTGTGCCTCCCAGTCGAAGAGATGCCAAACAGAACTTTGCCTCTTCCACTTCAATATGTTGTTGAAATATACTTCAATCTATTTGATCCAATTGTTTAGATTTTTTGCATTAGATTCTCCATTAAATATGGGTAAATCAAACTTTACATCCAACTTTAAAAATGCCTTTTAGAATCATTTCTATTTTGATTAGTATAATGATAAGAAAAAGATGAAGAAGTAGATAATTCATTAGAAGATGGAGACGGAGGATCAGGAGTTTCTCCTCCATTTCCCTGATTTACTGAAGAATTTTCCTCTACTTTCTCTTTCTTCTTATTTTCCTTCTTTTCCAATTTATTCTCATAATATGCAAACAATTTTTCTACTTTATTTTCCATGTTGTAGAAGGATTTTTCAAAATATTTTTCATTCTCACTACATGCATCTTCATTTGCCATTTTCCTTCTTCGTGTTGCATGTCCAATCTCTAGGTCAAAAGACTTAGGTTTTCCTTCACCCTTTTTGCACTTGGCACTTGTTATCATTCACACTTTCAATTCACATAAGCAAGAAGACCTCTCTAATACCAAACTTGACCTGGTGTGCCTTTGATACTAGCATAATCCAAAATATTTTCTTCAGTTGATGTTGTCATAATAACATAAAATATCATGAAAAAACCATATGTGTAAACACTTGAAGAACAAGCAACATAAAGGAAACCATAAATACAATGCACACAAGTGTTTGATAATGGAGTTCATCATGTGGGGACTATAGCTTCGGGCCCTACTTCAATAGTCAGGAGATCACTTCATTCATATCAACATAAAATAAAATGGTTACCTGGAAAAATAAATCATTGTATCTCCATTATTGAGGATGACCTACAAATGCGTTGCTCAATCTACAACATACTCCATACCAGCAAATCCATCTTGGAATTCTACAATTTATAGTATTAACATGACCATCTTCTGACTTATGCAAGGTTGCATCCAATTTTGTGCCAAAACTTTAATGGAACATGTGGTCTTCTGTCATAATCCTTGAGATATGTTGCTCAAAACCCAAATCTGACTACACCATTGAAATCCTTGTGAAATTATGAGTGAAATGAGTATACACTTAGCTATATTCTGCCACTATCATCTCTAGATCCCCAAGAGAATCTTCAATATTCAACCCCAACATCTAAAAGGAATATTCTACGCAATATTCACTTAGAATATACTTGCCTTGAAAATTGCACACACAGGGTTTTGCCCCTATCCTTGGTTTCAATGCATCATGATTCCGCTTTGAGCTATGGGTTCCACGTCCTTTGCTCTCACCCTTCGTTCCCATGTCACCATTACATGTGATTCTTATAACTTGTAGTGGGTAGATATACCAAAGCCTAGCCTTGTCGTGCATTGGTAGGCTCTAGAAATGGGGCATGGGAGACCCGTGTTCAAGCTCTTATGTTGATGGAGATCTTTCTTATTTTGACATGATTTATGGGTAAATACCAGTGATATGTGTATTGCAGGAGTTTCAAGAGTGCAGGAATAATCTCATGTCAGCAGCCCCAACCTAACCTCATCCATCCATAATCACCAAAAGCCACTAATTCCATAAACCGATTTATCATTTCATAAGACCAAGTTTCCATGCTTGTTGAGAAAATTAAACCATCCTCCAAACTTTGGTTTGAGTTATGAGGAAGTCCTAGCCACTCCCTTGCCTTATTCCTTCCATCACTCACCTTCCCTAAGCCCTATACCACTGTCTAAATAACTCCTTTTGATTTCGGACTGATCCTGTAGGAATACAGGGGATCTTATAGGTGTATTAGGACATCCTGTAGACATCTTATAGGATGACCTGTAGTGGCTTGTTTTGAGGCTGATTTGTGAAAAATGCACCAAGAAAGATAGGAGAAGACCCCTACCCTTCACAACCACCTCTCTCCACACCTAATCCACCTACCATACAATCAAGAAGAATTAGCATTCATGTTTTCACAAAAAGGACAAAAAGAAAAGGTTGTTGTGTTCATTCATATGCACAACTGTAAAGTGTTTGATTAGATCAAATTGCATGCTTCAAATAGTTAGGGTTCCACATGTGTTAGCTTAGAACTCTTCTGAAGCAATGTCCCTTAACAAATAGCTAGATGAGTGGATTTTTTTAAGCATTTATCTCAGTCTTTCATTAATGCAATAGATAATATCTCAATTCCCTCAATTAGGGGAAAAAATCCCCTTTCTCCATTGGTAATCAAACTTCTAAATTAATAGAAAGTTGGTTTGAGATACCCTAGTGGTCTATCACCAGCTCAGCAGTGACAAAGAGTGGATCCATTGCATATATTTGTGTATATAGCACTATCACCTCCAAGTTTGTACGAACCCTGGGTTGATAAAGTAAAGTTGGTAGCCCTAGGAGTTGCAACATTCTTGCTACAATAATGGTGCGCATCACTTTTTGGCACCTTTTTCAGGGAGGTGTATGAGTAGATGTGATTTCTTCTTTCTTTCTTCCATTTCTTATCTCTTTCATTTTGTTATTAGCTTCATTTTTGCAAAACTGGTTGTAATTTGGTTTGCTTTCCTTTCCATTTTGCAAGTGAGTTCATTCAGAAGTTAGCTTCGATTCAGTTTGTCTTTTAAATTCTGAAATTAGTCTTAAACTTGGAAAACAAAACAAAACAAAAACACTTCTTTCATGCCTCGTAGGAATAGGGATAACTTAGGAAAATTTCTACCAAATACTCCCACCACTTCAAACAACCAACCTTCCCTCTTCTTCGGTGGTTATGAATTGGAGGACCCCTTAGGCGAACAACAAGAGATTTTTGAAGAGCCTATAGGGGAAGAAGAAGAAGAAGAACCCATTCCAACTGATCTAATGACTAAAAATAGAAATGGTAGAGG
Organism: Pinus taeda; assembly: GCA_000404065.3. Lineage (NCBI taxonomy): Eukaryota > Viridiplantae > Streptophyta > Pinopsida > Pinales > Pinaceae > Pinus > Pinus taeda. The sequence goes on from APFE031037740.1 coordinate 76,169, forward strand.
AGATAGAGAAAGAATTGAGGGTTTTTTTCCCATCAGAGAAACGAATGGCGATGCTAAGTGATGAGCCTCATCATTGGGTATTTATATGGGCCCTAATTGGCTTTAATTCACCTCCTAGCTTAGTCAAACCAACTATTCTCAAAATTTATTGCATACTTTTCATTATATTTTGTTTATGAGATGAGTTATAGTTGGATATTTTGCTTTGTGGTCTAATGTGCATGTAATGCAGGAATAAAGGATAAAAGCAAGGAAAAATGCAGGAATAAAAGAATAAAAGGTAAAACCAAGGAAATGTGGCAAATACCTTGGTAAAAACTTGAATAGGACAAGGGAGAGTAATTATAGGAGGCAAATCCTCCTCATTTACTACCCCTCCATTCGAATATTCCTCCATCAGCTCAGAGTGCAAACAACCATCACTTTGAAGACTAGAAGACAACCAAACAAGTGAAAGTGACAGAAACCATTTTATCTTGAGTGGGGAGCCTAGCCTCCCTAATTGGAAGGAAGTCATTGAGACTTTAGATGTATAAGTAGAGAGGTTTAGGACCTCAGTAGGATTTAGACTTCTATTGTAAAAACTCTATTTCATTTCTGAGCTGCAATACTTGTGACAACTTATTCTGTAATCCATGGTTTTCATAATGAGAATGAGTTCTGTTTTAAGCCAATTCTGAGTTAACTCTAAGGGCTGAAGTTCTTGGATTAGGGCCTAACCCAAGCAGCCAAATCTCATCTTCATTGTACATATTTGTTAGCATAGTTTTTTGTTCATTTGATTAAATACATTCATGGTTTCTCATTGTTTATATTCTTAGTAGATTTCCAGTTCTGTTTATTTGCTTAAGTAGCTTCATGGTTCTGTTAATTTTCTTAAGTAGGATTCATAGTTTTTCTGGTTATTTGCTTAGGTAGCTGCATTTTCATTACAGTAGCATAGAGTAGATCGGTTGTGCTATAGTTTACTTCCATTTGTGCCTCCTTTTAGTTTACAGGTTAGCTAGGCGAAAAAGATCACTATCAGGTTGTGCATAGGTGTCTTGACCTCATCTCCTCCCTCTGGGACCATGACTTGAGAAAGAGACCCTTCAACAACCCCAAAAACACAGGTTTTTAGTTCTTGCATGAGCTAAGGAGTTTGTTGTTTGATGCAGTTAAGTGTTCACCCTCACTATATTTTTCTATAGTTTTCATTTAAAAACCTCCTTCAACATGTTCTTCATGCATCACTTCTTCACCATTAGATCCACAACAAACTTTCACAACCATTGTCTGATTCATTAGTTTTATTCAATTGTTGCCCTCGCATGAAGTATATATATATATTATATATATATATATATATATATATATTATATATATATATGTAGAGAGAGAGAGATAAGCTTTAATCTTCACCGTCGATCTGTCTCTTGATCTGATGGCTATCGTGTCACCTGATAACTTTATGCGTTTTAAACCCCCACTGTTGATTTGCCTCATCTGATCCGACAGCTATCGCTTCACCTAATCACCAAATAGGCCGATCTCCACCGTTGATCAGCCCCACTTGATCCAACGGCTATCGCACAATCTCACGCGGATTATTGCACGACCGTTATTTGCCCAAGAGCACTCAAGAAAAGTGGTTTTCTAGTGCTATCTGTCATGAAATAAGGCTAATGGTGTGAAATTTCAGAATTCCTCTTACGACCTTGAGGGCGTGCGAGAAACTACTTACCGCCTTAGAAACCCGCTCCATCATTTTCGCACATTCCTTTTTAACGCGACATGATCTCCACCGTCGATCTCTTGACTTCATCCGTAGAATAAGATCTCAACCATTCATTGTTGTGTTAACATCGTCCGTACATATCTTGACTTAATCTCCATGATTATATCTCAGCCATTCATCTCCTATTAACCTCGTTCGTCCATCCACTCGCTTAATCCCTCACGACATGATCTTCGCCGTTCATCTGCTTCATTAACTTTGTTCATCCATTTATTTGCTTAAGACCCTGCGATAAGATCTCCACCATCCATCTTTTGCTTATTGATCAATCCAACAGTCCCTATGAGCTACTGTGTCCTTATGTCCTCCTTTCATTGATTTCAACCCCCGATTTCTCTTCCACTTGAAACCTGATTTAGTCTAATTTTCTTTGTTTACACCTTAATCTAGTTAAATGTTTTTTTACTTTTGCAACTTAGATAGAAGCCTTAGGGTAGTGATTGTTTTTGCAATTCTTCTTACCATAGTTGTTTAATTGGTTAGTTAGGTTATGGTGTGAGTTTAGCATTTCATGTTGTTTTCTTCATTACTACAGTAGAGTATCTCTCTCTTAGAATAGGTGTGCTCTTCTTCCATCAAAGAATTAAGCTTCTTCTGACCCTATAGAAGTCTAGCTTGGAACCCCTACAGTCTATTTCCAGATAAATAGTGACAACAAGCATGACCTTCACTTCTACTTGTGCATATAGCACTATCATGTCCAAGTTTGTACGAACCCCAGGTTGATAAGTAAAGTTGGTAGCCCTGGGAGTTGCAGCATTCTTGTTGCAATACCTAGGCTCATCACTTTTCGACGCCGTTTTCGGGGAGATGTCTAAGTAGAATGTGATTATACTTTCTTCTATTTCTAGTCTCCAACTTTATTTTCTTATACTTCTTATCTTCAATTTTCTTCCAGTAGTTTATTTCTGCAAAAGTAATCTAGTAGCTTCCTTTCTTTCATTTGTCATTATCTGCTTTCCTTTCCATTTTGCAAGTAGAATTTCAATTCAACAAGTAGTCTTTTTATTAATAATTTTCATTCAATCATCAATTTCATTTTATGAGTACTTTATAGCTTTAAAGAAAATCTTACCAAAACCAACCCTAAAACATTTCCTTTCATGCCTCTTAGGAATAGGGACAATTAAAGGAAATTCTTGTTAAATACCCCCACTGCATCCAACAGTGAACCTTCTTTCTTCTTAAATGATGGTGAATTGGAAGACCCTTTAGGTGAGCAACCTTACATATTTGAGGAACCTAAATGCTGGAAATAATACTGTGAGGGGGGGTGAATCAGTATTATCAAGTTCTTTTAATAAATCTTCCTTAATTACACTTTGAATTATTCTTGCATGTCAGTACCATAAAATAATGAGCATGAACAAAGAAAATAGATAGTCACACCAAAGAACACCAGATGTAAGGTGGAAACCCAATGTGGGTGAAAACCACCTGCAATATGTCCCTATCTTCTTTCAAATTAGAAACTCCTTTTACAATGGTCTTGTACTGGTGCAGTCCTTTACCAGTACGCAGGCTGCAACCTGCAGAGAGCTACAACTCTCTCTCGTTTTCCAGTCTCTCCTGGAAGGGAGCTACAACCCCTACTTCTTTTCAAGGACCACTTTTCATAAATTTTCAAACTGGATCCATATACATCAAAAGTACATGTAAATTATACAGTCATCTGTAATAACCAGATCAACAATAACAGAACATAACCCAAAACACCTTATCAACAGAAAAATTCAACCAACAGAAGATCTTAGAACAGATACGCAGTTTCTTTGTCACAGTCCTACATCGCTATGCACTTCACCCTCTGATTCCCTGTGTACAACCACAGAGCTCCTTCTACTGTGCTGCGTGACCAAGCACTGCCCCTTTTTCTGATCTGCATACAGTACGCACCCAAAAGCACTATCGCGCCGCATACTGTAAGATAAGCACGCACCCAGAAGAACTATCGCGCCACGTATCTTAACAGCAGGTACGCACCCAAACGAATAAATGCGTCGCGTGCTGCTACAGAAGAAACGCACCTGAACCACAGCTTCCCTGCGTACCCACGCACTGAACCTTTGTCACCTCTGCGTACCCACGCACTTTCTCTTCGACGCCTCTGCGTATACCCGCACCTTTTCTTCGACGCCCCTGCGTACCCACGCACTGAACCTTCACTGCTTCTGCGTACCTCTGATTAGGGCTGAAATATAGTCAGATGCTCAGATCTCAACTTGCGCTCAAGAGATGCCCTTCACAGATTCACTTCTAACTTCTCCTTTATAGATCAAGCGATTTAAACCGAGAACCCAATAAATCAGATCTTAAGATATTCAATC
>APFE031037746.1:0-59914 GCA_000404065.3 Pinus taeda
ACCGGTGAAGGTTCCTATTCCTGTAGGTGTGAGGTTATCTGTTGAACAGTGTCCCAAGACACAAGAAGAGGAAGAGGACATTTCCCGTGTTCCAATGCAAGTGCAGTCGGTAGCTTGATGTATGCATGGTCTGTACTAGACCAGACATTGCACATGCAGTGGGAGTATTGAGCAGGTTTATGTCAAAACCAGGGAAAGAGCACTGGACAGCAGTGAAGCGGGTTTTCAGGTATTTGCGTGGCACTAGTGATTATGGTTTGTGCTACCAAGGAAGACCAGGATGGACAGAGTGTTGGATATTCGTGGCTTTGTTGATGCAGACTGGGCGGAGATCTGGATCAGAGAAGATCTACAAGTGGGTATGTGTTTAACCTATTTGGAGGTGCAGTCAGTTGGATGAGTAAGAAACAATCTGTAGTGGCACTATCAACTCCAGAGGCAGAATACATGGCAGCCACTCATGCAAGCAAGGAAGCAGTTTGGTTGCAGAGATTGTGTTCAAGTATGGGGTTAGTACAGGGAGCTATAAGGATAGACTGTGACAGCCAAAGTGCAATTTTCTTGGCAAAGAACCCTGCTTATCATTCAAAGACAAAGCACATTGATGTTCAGTATCACTTTGTGAGGGATATGATAGAAGACAAAAAGGTGTTGCTGGTAAAGGTGGACACTTTGAAGAATACTGCAGATGCATTGAAAAAATCTATGAGCTCTGAGAAGTTCTCTTGGTGTAAAGAAACAATGGCGTTTCAGGGCTGGAAAAATGACTAAGCTCTCCTGTGGAAAGAAAACAACAAGTGGGAGATTGTTGGGTTGTGTTATATTCTTTCCACATAGTTAACAGGGAGTTTGAGGGGTACCCGTAACCCCACTTTATGGGGTCCGGGGCAGCGCCCCAGAAAATTTTGATTTTGGACCCTATGTTAGGTTGGGCGGACCCACCTATGGTTTTGTGCATGATTTTCGCACATGTTTTTTGGACGCGATGGTTTTCGGTCCATGGTTTGGACGCGATGGTTTTTTGGTCCATGGTATTGGACGTGATGGTTTTTCGGTCCATGGTATTGGATGCTTCGGCATGTATAAATATGTATTGTAACATTGAAAGGAACATAATGAAAAAAATCAAACTAGTAATCTCGGTTTTGAGATCTAGTGGGAAATCTCTGTGTATATGTGTTTTATGTGTTATGCTCTCGCATTTTTATTTTTCCTGTGATTTAGAATTCGTATGTAGGTAATTTCTGTACGGGGGTAATGTCATATTTTGCATAATATACTTTAAAAACTTATTAATAATACTCCATAAAAACCCATGATTAACCTCTAAATCCTTTAGGTCCAAATTAACCCCCTAAAAATATATATATTAACCCCCTAACACCTTAACGCCATTCCCCTAAGCCCTTAAACCCCTAATACCTAATCCCTTAACCCATAAATCCTAAACCCTTAAACAATAACCCCTTATCCCTAAGCCCATAAAGTAATTAACCCATAACTTGACCTAACCCCTTAAACAACCCTAACGAAAATAATCAAATAATATTTCTAGTCCACATAAAAATGACAATATAGTTCAAACACCTACCAAAAGAATATTATAGAATATATTTACAATAGAAATATAATACAATTCACAACACAAAAACATACAATCTAAAATATTATATACATATAAACATTTACAAAACAACCTACAATACAAAGACATATAAGAAATAACTTACAAATCGATGATATTCATGTCCGCCTTCAGCATGTCCATAGTCTCTACAATGTTTTTTAGTTGATTTCATTAGAATTCTCCTTGGCCTCCAGCCCTTGCAATTTCTACAATGGAAATAACATTTTCCATCCTCATAAGCCCTCGATGTTGATCCCACGTATCCTTGGTCTCCTTGAGGAATGTTATGTGACATTCTTGTTCACAAAAGTTTAGTGATGATTTTGTTCAAAATTAACCTCAAAATAAGCCTACAACCTTTCAAAACAATTGCAACTAATATATATAGAAACTATGTAAAAGTTATATGATGTTAAGGCCTCTACACACACACGAAAATATATATTATAATTATAAATATATTTAATATATATATATATATATATATATAATATATATATATATATATACAATATTAAGGTTATATTTATTTTAATTAGTCAAATTGATCAACGTAAAGTGGTCCCATATTAGACGTTGTTAGTGCAAAAAGCCATTAATGGTGGAATTGAACATTATGCAATGTTTATTTACCATCCGTAAATATCTTACGGTAAAATAATTGTCGGTAGTTATTCGACGACAGGAGAGATTATAGGAAAACATTGAATAGTCGACAGGATAGGCCATTCCATCGAATATTCGACTGGTAAAGAACTGTCATCATATATTCAATGATCATCAGGATTTTAGAAAACAAATAAAAAATCCTTTTAACTTCCTTAACTTTTTCCGATTTTAGCCATTCCGTCGAGTTTCACCATCAGAATTTCCACCCATATGTAGAAGTGGGATGTGAGCACTGGTTCAGAGCAGAGGAAATGCTTCAACTCAAAAAATTCCTTCTGTTGGGATTCAGACCAAAAAAACTTTGTTTTTGCTCCGCCCTATGTGACTTGATTCAAAGGCCAAGTCATATGAGATAAAACCAACATGAACCTGCGATACAAATTGGTAAGATCCAGAAAGTTGCGAAGCTCTGTTAGAGTGGTTGTTGCTGGCCAATCTTGAATAACATGTATCTTGGCTGGGTCCACATGCACACCCCACTCATAAATGATGTACACCACATTTTAAACCTGGGTCATACCAAAAGTGCATTTCTCAAACTTGGCACACAATTTGTGTTGTCGTAGGGTTTAGAGGACGTATTAAAGATGGTGTGTGTGCTCTTCCCAACTCTGATTGAAGATCAAGATGTCGTCTAGATACACTACCATGAAGGAGTTGGTGAACGACCACAATATTTATTCCATCAACCGCATGAAGTCTGTGGGAGCGTTCATCAACCCAAAAGGCATGCTCAACCATTTGAAAATTCCCTCATTATATTTAAAGGTGGTATTCCACACACTGGAGGGTTTGATTGGTATTTGTGATAACCAAACTTCAAGTCAATCTTGCTAAAATATTTGGCCCCTTTGACCTGGTCTAGAAGGTTATCAATTTGTGAGATTGGATACCTATTCTGGAGAGTGATCTTATTTAGCGCTTGATAGTCAATACAAGTTCTGTAGGTTTTGTCCTTCTTCTGTACCAAGAGTATGGTTGGGCTCCCACAGGGTGATGAACTTGGCCTAATGTTCCCTTTCTACAACATCTCCTGAATCTGCCTCTTAATTTCATCATTCTCCATAACAGAGTGTTGGTATATCGGTCCATTGGGTAACGACGCATCTGGGGTAAGATCAATGGATTGCTTGACCTTATAGTGTAGGGGTACCCCTATGGGTGAGGTGAACATGTCCTTTACTCCTCCATGACCTAGTCCATCTATTGTTGTCGTGTGGAGGAGCCCTATCTGGAGGCTTTGTATGTGGCCACAATCTTCCTCTTCTTTTGAGGGTGAATCATAAGAAAGACAAATTTCTTAGTTTGGGAAATGATCTTACTGCATTGTTTAGTTGAGATCAAAGAAAAGGTAGTAGGTAGTGCTACCTCTAGTATCCTGCACAATTTCTGATCCAAAGTAATAATAACAGAACAAGGTCTAGATTCATATACAACATGATTCTTCCATAGGTATGGTTGATATAATAAAACATCACATACTTCCATAGGGGAAACATCACACAATACCTCATCTCCAAAGGACTTGATGCTATAAGGCAGGTGACATTGTTGGCTAGCACATAGATCTCGCCTTTGCTGGAACCACCCGATGGTGTGTGGTTGTGGGTGCGGCGTTGTTGGAAGCTTCAATCTCTTAATGACCTCGGTTGAGATAAGGTTCTTCTGGCTCCCACCATCAATGATGAACTGCACCGACGAACCCTTTACCCACATCTGTGAGTGGAAGAGGCATTCCCCCTCCTCTAGATCCTTAGGTTTTGCCTTTTGGAGTTTATTGGTGGCTACCGTCATAGTAGGTTCGGTGTCAATGATATTCTTTCCCTTATCGATTCCCTTGTTGATTTTTGGCTTAGAATCATAACATGCATCCATCTATGAGTCTTTTAGCTTGGACACCAGCACTTGCTTCACGTGACATTAGTTTGTGTTGTGAGTGGGAGTTTTATGGAATTCACACCACTTTCCTATGTCTTCCATTCCCTTCCCATTATTCTTGGATTGCGGCTTCGAGGAGTTGTCCTGGGGGGTCACATCCCGACTTTGCCCTTTGCTTTGTGGCTTGGGGGCACCTTTTCTCTGCTTTGGGTTTGCAGATCTGAAGTCTCACTTCTTCTGCTTGAATTTCTGCACAATCTTGGAAACATATCGGTATGTTGCACCAAGCGAGGAGATGTTCAGGAACTCTATTTACTCCTCAATGTATTTGTGCAAAAAACTACAGTACTTGAGCACCGAATATTTCTCAGAATATTTGATACCCAACTTTGTGCTTAGGGTATGGAACATATTCGTCAACTCATGCAAATCTTGATCCCTTTGATGTTGATGCGTATTCCATTATATGTACTTGTCCTCATAGCTCCCCATAAGGTAATATTGTTCCTTGATGACATCCCGGAAATAATTCCAAGTGGGTGTGGCTGAAAACGCTGAGGGTTATATCTTTTCATCTTGTTCATAGTAGGTTTTCCACCAATCCTTGACATGGGTGGTGGCTTTGAGGAGTGAAAAAGTAATATTTTCCTTATTGGAAAAATCATGAACCAAAAAAAATCCTTCCAACAGTTTTGAACATCTATCTGGCCTTCAAATATGGGAATGTAAAAATTGACTTGTACCTTGAAGGGAGTGGTGCCTCTAGAGTGGCTGTTGGATTAAGATGCATCACTTGCAGGCATCCATCGAAGGATTTGGGAAAAGTTGTCCATCATCGTGTTCCTTTTTCACTCAAGGGATTCTTTGAGCAATATTTTGCAAGGATCTCCTACTCCCTCATCTTTATTATCTTCTGGCATGGGAGGTCGTTGGGGTTGACAAGGCTGGTCTTGCAAAGGTTCAACCATTTCGAGCCCTAACTCCTTATACCCCGACCTTGTTAGGGAGATGAAAATAAAAATAGAGAAAGAGTAGACCGCTATGATACCACTGATACATAATTATGTAGGAAAGAAATAGAATACATATATAAACCTAAACATAGAGATGCAACAGGAATAAATCATCATTTCATTAATATCAAAGAACTGAAAGATGCTTACAAACATAATGGAAATAAAATAGCTCGGATGATGGTAGCTTATCTATTAGAAGAGATGTGGTGGCTACATGCCTCTAAACTATGTTACAATGAGACATAAGGGCCTTTTCATTATTGAACACTAAAGGGAAATCATAAACAACCAAAACCCTAATGCTAGGAGATGGAATGCCAAGAGTTTTTGGGCTCCGTTGGGGTTAGTTGGAAATCCAACTTCCTAAAGTCATGACTTGGTCATATGATTTCTCATTGGTGCATACGATCCTTGTTAGAAAGGTTTCCTCGAGTACTACAATATTTGTGGAAAACTTGTTGCAGACCTTAAAAAAACACTGTTTAGGGGGGAATAGCTTCGAAAGTTCAAGACCTAAAATATTGCTAAAAATAGTAAACTATGCTATAATTAAGTAAATCAATGAAACTAATAGGAGGTCCATGTGAAATAGGTAGTTGGCCACCAAGATCCACCTGGATCAGTCCTTCCCCCTTAGGAATAAATGGTCCCCATTATGTGCAGAGCCTCCATGAGGTGAGGAAATTTCTGTTGAACTTGGTCCCTGTTGAGCCACTTTCCCTGGTGAAGGAGTTGGCCTGCTTTAACAACTCGATATAGTTGGATCCTATGCTAGATATTTTTCTTGTCTGCGTGTCCATGATCTTATTAGTCGTGGATTCTTCATTACAACTTGGGTTGAGCTCTATTCATGTTAGTTGTTCAGTAATGTCTAATGTGTCCAACAATGGGGGAAAGTATGGTCACAACTGGTCCACATTGAAAATTGGGTGTCGACCAAGGAATGGTGGAATGCTAAGCTCAAAAACATTGTCTCTTATATCCTTAGTGATGATTTAAGGCCCATATCAGAGTGGGTGAAGATTGTGGTGGGCGCAAGGGATTCATTCCTTCTATAAATGTAACCAAAATTTGTCACCCACTTAGAACTTGTGTGGCACCCAATTTTGATCATGAAATTTTTAGGATTTAGCATTTGATATGTCCAATATGTCATGGACCTGTTGGAGGATGTTTTGAATGCATTTAGTGACCTTTGTCAGCTCCAGAGTGGACATGAGCTGAATGTTCCTGGGTAGGTACAAGTGGTATGGCAACGTCAATGTGTACGATCGCCCTCTTGACAAGCTATTTTTGGCCTTCAGTTTGGGAGTGGAAGGTCATGGACTTGGTGAACTAGTATCCAACAAGGACTAGAGGATTGACTAGAATGTACTTAGGAACATGATATCCTAATTTGAGATAATGGATTATGGGATCCAAAAGTGTACCCATACTCATTCAAAGAAGAGTTTGGCAGTGGCTTATGTTGTGACACTCTTTTTGCAAGCCACCAGAATGGTCATCTTAGATAATTTGTCAATGACCATGAAAACACAGTGATTTCCATGCTTGGTAGAGGGAAGGCCTGAAATGTAATACATGGAGATGGATTCTCGAGCTAGCTAGGAGTAGGAAGAGGAGTATATAGGCCTTTCATCTTGATTGTAGGTTTGGAAATGGTGCAGGCAATGTAAGATCTGATGTACTTCCCAACATCTTGTCAAAGGTTCAGCCAATAAAAATACTTTTGTAGCACTTCCACTGTCTTTTCTACTCCAAAATGTCTAGTGACCCAACTATAGTGCACCTCCCAAATCATCTTGCAACGCTCACTTGAAGGAACACAAAGGTGTCCCAGGTGGCATAACAGTGCGTCCTGGAGGTGAAAGTCTGGAACTTGCTTACCTTCTAGGAGCATCTAGTATGTGGTGCTAAATTTTGGATCACTCTTATATAGATGTGTCCATCCTGAAGTATCGTGACCATAAGAGTCAAGCACAGTGGTAAGTGCCATAACCAACAGTTGGTTGAGGTAGTATGAAAAATTATTGGTGTTTCCCTTCTTTACTTAATGTTCAAATGGAATTGTTTCATATATGTTTACCATTTTTTATGGTGATTGTTCTGCAACTTTTCCTAAGTCTGTATGAACTATAACATGAAATACATCTCTTTGTCATAGGCAGGATACTTTTGGACTGTATATGAAAGTGTCTTATTTTGATATGCCACTAGATGCCCCCGTTGGGTAAGAAATACACCAATAGCATAGTCAGAGGCATCTGTCTCAATTTCAAATGGTTATTGTAGGTCTAGTAATGTAAGGATTGGTGTAGAACAAAGGCGATGCTTCAACTCGAAAAATGCCTTTTGTTTGGATTCATACCAAAATAATTTTGCTTTTGCATTGCCCTTGCTGAATTGACTCAAAGGTAAAGTGATATGAGAGAATCCCAAGACAAACATGTGATATAAATTGGCAAGACCCAAAGAGTTGTGGAGATTTGTTAGAGTGGTTACCCCACTCATCAATTATTTACCCCACATATTGAACTTGCATCATACCAAAAGTGCATTTATCCAAATTGGCACAAAATTTGTGTTTTCATAGGGTTTGGAGGACCTATCAAAGATGGTGTATGTGCTCTTCCCAACTCTAGTTGAAGATCAGGATGTCGTCTAGATACACTACCATGAACGAGTTGCTAAATGGTTACAAGATGTCGTCTATCATCCGCATGAAGGTTGTGCTGGAATTTTTCAACCTAAAATGCATAAACAACCATTCAAAAAGGTCCGCCTTGGATTTGAAGGCAGTCTTCGACAAATCGGAGGGTTCGATTGGTACCTGGTGATAAATAAACTTCAAGTCAATCTTTCTGAAATATTTGGTCCCCTTGAGCTGGTCCATAAGTTCATCAATCCATGGGATTGGATACCTATTCCAAATGATCTTATTCAACGTCTGATAGTCAATACAGAGTCTCTAGGTTACATTCTTCTTCTATACCAACACAATCGGGTTACCATAGGGTGATGAACTTGGCCTGATGTGTTGTTTCTACAACAACTCCTGAATATACCTCTTAATTTCATCTTTCTCCAGAACAGAGCTTCACCATATTTTTCCATTAGGTAGTGTCGCTCCCAGGGTCAGATTGATGGAGTGGTTGACACGAAAATGTATCGCTTACCCCTGTGGGTGAGGTGAAGATGTTCCTATACCATTCCAAGACCTTTTCCATCTATTATTGTCATGTAGATGAGCCATGTCTGTAGTTTGTGGACGTGGCCACAATATTCCTCTTGCTCTTGGGGTGAATCATAAGGAAGACAAATTTCTTGGTTTGGGAAATGATCTTACTGCATGTTTTAGCAAAGATCAAATAAAAGGTGGCAGGTGGTGCTACCTCTAGTATGCTATACAATTTCTGACCCAAAGTAATAATAACATAACGAGGTATAGATTCATATACATCATGATGCTTCCATAGGTACAAATGACCTAAAAAAACATCACATACTTCCAGAGGGGAAACATCACACAATACCTCATATGAAAATAGCTTGTTTCTATAAGGTAAGTGACATTGTTTCCTAACACGGAGATCTCGCCCTTGGTGGAGCCACCTGATGGTGTACAGTTGTGGGTGTGGAGTTGTTGGAAACTTCAATATCTTAATGACCTCGAATAAGATCAAGTCCTTCTGGCTCTAGTTTTCAATGATGAACTGCACCAGTGAACACTTTACCCACATCTATGAGTGGAAGAGGCTCCCCCCCCTCCTTTGGATCCTCGTGTTTTCCCTTTTAGAGCTTGGTGGTGACTACTGGCGTAGTGGGTTTGACTTCAATGATTTTCTTTCCCTTGTTAGTTACTTTGTCGGGTTCCGGCTCAGAATCAGAGCATGCATCCATCTCTAAGTCTTTTAGCTCGACCACCAACACCTCCTTCATGCAACATTTGTTCATGTTGTGAGTGGTAGTTTTATGGAACTTACACCACTTGTTGATGTCTTTATTTTCCTTCCCATTATTATTGGCTTTCATCTTTGAGGATTTGTCCTTGGGGGGTCACGACTTGACTCAACCCTTTTCTCTATGGCTTGGGGACATCTTTGCTTCGCGTTAGGTTCATAGATATAAAGTCTTGCTCCTTCTGCTTGAATTTGTGCTCAAACTTGGAAGCAGATCGGTATGTTGCACCAATCAAGGAGATGTCTAGGAACTCCATTTCCTCGTCAATAATTTGTGCAAAAAACTATGGTACTTGAGCACCAAATTTTTCTTATAATATTTGATACCCAAATTTGTGCATAGGGTATGGAAAAGATTCATCAGTTCATGCATCTCTTGATCCCTTCGTTGTGGTATTGTAGTCCATTGTATGTACTTGTATTCATAGCTCCCCACGGGGTAATACTATTCCTTGATGGTGTCTCAGAAAGGATTCCAAGTGGGTGCGACAGAAAATAGTGAGGGTTCTCTGTCATCCCTCTATTCACAATAGGTTTTCCACCAATCCTTGACATGGGGGGTGTCTTTGAGGAGTGCAAAAGTAATATTTTCTCTATTGGAAAAATCATGAAACGAAAATATCCTTCCAAGAGATTTAACCATCTATCTACAATATCTACATCTATCTGACCTTCAAATATGGGAATCTAAAAGTTAAATTGTACCTTGAAGGGAGTGGCACCTTTGGAATGGTTGTCAAATGAAGATGCGTCGCCTATGGGCATCCGCTGAAGGATCCGAGCAAAGATATCCATCATCATGTTCCTTTTTCTCTCAAGGGCTTCTTCGAGCAATATTTTGAAAATATATTTTTCTCCCTCATCTTTCTTTTCTTTCGATATGGGAGGTCATCAGGGTTTGCAAGGGAAGTCTTGCAAAGGTTCAACTAGTTCAAGCCCTAACTCCTTATACCTGGACCTCATTGGGGACATGCAAAGAAAAACAGAGGAAGAGTAGACCACTATGATACCATTGATCCATACTTATGCAGGAATGAAACAATTTACACATCTAATGATAAAAACAAAGATGCAGTAGAAATAAATCTTCATTTCATTAATATCAAAGACCTGAAAGATGCTTACATATAGAATGAAAATAAATCATCTCAGGTGATGGTAGCTTATCTCTGAGAAGAGATGTGGCATCTACATGCCTCTAAATTGTGTTATAATGAGGCTTAAGGGAATTTTTATTATTGAACACCAAAGGGAAACCCTACACAACCAAAACCCTAACCCTCAAAGATGGAACACCAAGAGTTTGTGGGTCTCGTTGGGGTTAGTTGGACAACTAACTTCCTGGAGTCGTAACTTGGTCATATGATTTCTGATTGGATCATATGATACCTTGTTATAAATGTCTCTTTGAATACTACAATATTTGCGACATGCCCCTACCTACGACTATGGGCTTGCTACAAATCCCAAAAAATGTCTTTTAGGGGTAAAAACAACTTCGAAAGTTCATGACCCAAAAAAATGCTAAAAATAGTAAATTATTCTATAATATAGGAAATTGATGAAACCAGCTAGAGGTCCATGTGGAATAAGTGAGTGGCCACTAATATCCACTTGTATCAATCCTCCAATCTTAGGAAGAAATGGTCCCCATTGTGTGCAAAGCCTCCATGAGGTGAGGAATTTTCTGTTGAAACTGGTCCATGGTGAGCCACTTTCCCTGGTGAAGGAGTTGGCCTGCTTTGACAACTCAATATAGCTAGATCCTTTGCTGGCGAGTGTTCTTGATTTATGTGTCCATGATCCTATCAGTCATGGCATGTTTGATATAACTTGGGTTGAGCTTTGTTGGTGTTAGTTGTGTAGCAATGTCTGATGTGTCCATTAATGGGGGAAATTATGGCCGTGACCAGTCCACGTTGACTATTAGGTGCCAACCAAGGAATGGAGGAATGCTATCTCAAAAGGATTCTCCTATAACCTTAGTGATGGTGTAAGGCCCATATCTGACTGATAAAATCTTGCAGTGGGCGCCAACGAGGCATTCCTTCTACAAATATAACCAAACTTTATCACCCACCTGGAACTTGTGTGGCACCCAATGTTGATCATGATGTTCTTTGTACTTAGCATTTAACATGTCCAATATGCCATGGACCTACTAACGAATGTGTAAAATACATTCAATGAATATGGTACCTTTGTCAACTTCGAACTAGACATGAGTTGAATCTGCCTGTGTAGCTGCAAGTGTTATTGCAACAACAATGGGACATAGTGGCTAGAACCCCTACCCCACCTGAAAGGGGATATGGCCAGTTGAGTTGTGGAGAGAATTGTTGTAGATTATTTGGATGTAGGGGAGACTTTCATCCCATGTGCATGGATGCTTCGAGTTTCACATGCGTAGGAAGTCCATGATCATCCTGTTGATGAGCTATTTTACCATTAGTTTGGGGGTGGAAGATCGTGGACTTAGTGAACTTGGTATCCAACAATGACTAGAAGCTTGACTAAAAAGCGTACTTAGAAACCTGTTGTCTCTATCTAAGATAATGGACTTTTGGATCCAAAAGTGTACCCATACTCATTCAAATAATATTTTGGTAGTGGATTATGTTGTGATACTCTTCTTGCAGGTTGTTAGATTGTCCATCTTAGAGAATTTGTTGTTGACCATGAAAATACAGTTGTTTCCATGCTTAGTAGAAGGAAGACCTGACATGTAATCCATGCAAATGGATTCCTAGTTTTGCAGGCGAGAACACCCTAGGGTCTTGGGTTGAAAACCCCAACAAAGTGGAGGGCAAACAACAACAAGAAATTCTCAGACAAACAATCTAAATTCTTATTCTACTGAACTGGGAAGAAGTGTGCTTACCTGAAGGTCCTATGTTTGGGTAGATCTCAAAGGGTGCAATCCCTCTACTTCTTTCGATGCCTTTGAAACCTGTAAATTATTCAAACAAAGCATATACAACAATAGAAAGATAAAGCATATTCATGATATATACATTAGATCATATAAATGAATGAACAATTACGCATCAATATAAGATTCATAAACAAATCACAATATAGATCAATGCATAAACATGTTTTAATATCAGGAATTGAAAATCATTTCTTTATTAATGTAAGCTACAATAAAGATGGAAAACTATAACCTGAGTCTTCCTCCAGCTCCAAGCGGAACCGTCCTCCAGATCCATCCTTTCTCGGCCTCAGCAATCTTCCTCCATCATCGTACACAAGGATATCTCAAGAAGGATGAAGGATATCTCAAAAGAGGAAACAAGGGTTTCCTAAAGATTTAGGGAGTGTAGGAGGCACAAGGGTTTCGTTAGACTCGATTAGGGTAAATCAACTATAATATCAGTATCTCATTTCTTCTCCCTTAAGGCCTTCCCATGGAGGTTTATTTATACTTCTCCAAATATTATTATTATTATTATATTATTATCTATATAATATATATATATATAATATATATATATATATATATATATATTTATTTATTTATTTATTTTAGTTGGGAAATAGTTGGGCCACGGGCTATAGGAGGTGAGTAACAGGTAAAACCCATGAAATCCACCCGGAGTTAAGGAAATTTATTATTTTTAAGTGTTTTAACACATGTACGTGGGTTGGGTATATGCTTAGCCCCGTATACATGCTTTTATCACAGGGAAAAGTATCATATAGGAAATAAAACACTGTTTTTTAGATTTTGGACCAAGTCTAGAAGGAAGGGTTTCCCTAGGCCATAATCAGAGCATCAGATCTACCAAGAGTGGTAAATGGTGTTATAACAAATTCCCCCTAATATATGAGGTAATAAGGGGTACATGATGGTCGAAATGTATTAAGTATCAAGGAGGAGTTCACCAGAATTCAACATGCCAAGCTAGCAAAAGAGATAAGAAAGAAACTGCTGTTTGAGGTGGGCATACCCATGCTCAAAGATAGTAAAGCATGTCTGCATGTCAAGTACAAAGCAAATCCATTATGCATACAAGTATGAAGGAACTGAAGATACATAATGGATCATCTGATCATAACCAAGAAATTACATGTCTGAATATGACATATAAAGAGCTAATCAATGATGCTGAAGTATGAAGCTGATCACTGAAATCAGAAAACTGATCCAAGAAGTACCAAGTCAAATGGTGGAAAAAATGGTACTATACTGCAACTTGGGCGCCAACATATAGGATGTCTCTGTAATGAACTACAACATATAAGGTGGGTGGTGTCTACTATTAGAAACATGAGCAACTAGAAAGTGAACCAAGAAATGTTGATGCAAACTCGAGGTCTTCACCGACCGATGTTGTATATTTCTAGACAATGGGAATAAATGATCTGATGTTGACCATGTGAGAAATCATTTGATTACTGGTCATTGATGTATACCATTAACAAACGCGAGACTACTCACCAATAATGATGATGAGAGCCAAGGTACCTAGTACAATCTAACAAGTGTGAATAAATGAGCTATAGTCGAACACTTGGAAGAATATATCAATCAGGAGACAATGATGTTTTCCCACTGTCGATAGTGAAGAAATCTGCCACTGATGTCCACAAACACTAAGGTACTGCCAAATGGAATCTAGATCTCTTTCCCAGAGCAATGAGTTGAAGTCGATGGGAAAAGATCTGCTAGAAGGAAGGCATTAAGGCATACTTCATCAACCTAGCGCGAGTGTAACCCGTAGGCCAATAATGTGGAAGGAATCGGATGAATAAATATGTAGTAACCCAATCAAAGCACATTTTTGGCATACACAAGATGTGGCTAGCACACGATAGAAACCCTTTGAACCAACCAATAATGAAAGCTAACACAGAGGCGAGGAATCCACCAATAGGGTCAAATGGAAACAAGGCACTGCATGAATCCCAATGTGTGATAATGAAAGCTGAATTTGAACACAAGGGAAACCACTCAGTCAAAGACCCATGATACTGATCGATGTTGAGCACAAGGTGACCTATCAATAATGGAAATAGGGCCAGGGTGCGGCTCTAGATCTGCCCTCAGAGAAATTTTTCGTAGTCGATAAGAGCAAGACCGACCAACAAGAAGTCAATGGAGACCTTCTCAAACTAGCACGAGAA
Source organism: Pinus taeda (assembly GCA_000404065.3). Taxonomy (NCBI): domain Eukaryota; kingdom Viridiplantae; phylum Streptophyta; class Pinopsida; order Pinales; family Pinaceae; genus Pinus; species Pinus taeda. The sequence goes on from APFE031037746.1 coordinate 14,280, forward strand.
AAGGACCAACATAGTTGATGTGATACTGAACAAGATGTTGACAACTAGGGATGGCCAACTGAAAAAAAGGCCAGGAGACACCGCAGAGAGGCTGACTCAGGTTTACTTCCCTTGAACAAAAGCACGACTCAACTGTGACTACATGGAAGCATATGATAAATTTTTATAAGTTTGTTATGCAGGAGGTATAAGAAAACTTTCCATATGATTGGAAGAGATAACCAATTAGAGGAGTACTGACTCAATAACAAGGTTAAGGCTTTCTTAAGTCAAACTAAAGCCCATCCCAATGGAGGAAAGCCTTATTTTTTGAGTGATTTGTTCAAGGGTGACACAAATGACTGTAATTGCCATCAAACATGGAAATAATGTCTTGTTCCTACTCTTTTTTGGGATATATAATTTTTTTGTCTTTTTAATTTATATGAAGCCTAAAAAAGAACAAAATAGTGCTATAGTACAATGGAAATAACGAGTGTCGAAAAAGCAGATGCTCTAGTTCCTAGGAGGGGAACATGCCTATGCTCAATGCAAGGTGGTGAAATTGGACAATGACACTCAAAGGAATGTTCTTTCCATGGGTAAAAGGGTGCGTTAAGTTGCAGAGGCTAAGTGATTGCAAGGTTGATTTTTGCAGAAGACATGGTTGAAAAGTGGCTTAAACACGAGTCCAAGTGAAGCTGGATCAAGGCCAAAAGGTGCAAATAGTTAATATGTAATGCAAAAATACAACTCAACACAAAGGAGCCTCTAGGGTATAAAGCCAGAAAACAATGAGGAAGAACGAGAATGAGTCTCCAACGCACAAGTTATGATGGGACTAAAGAGGACTCTCGAGCCTACTCAATATAGTAGCATGGGCAACACATGTCAGTGAGGATCTAACTAACATGCCCATGTAAAGGTTGGCTCTACCATCACGTCATGATTTTAAAAGTTGGCGAGTGATTTTTTTTTTTAAATCAAGACATGATGGGGTCGACCCTATGGAAAAAATATCGCAGTAAGAAGGCTAATATGAAAAATGCAGTGGAAAGTGATATTCCCTAACCTATATACCAGTAAGGAAGTGATGTTGGCATTATGATACAGGTGTTGTCCTTGATGGCAACTCACTCAGATGACAGATCATAGTGCAGCAGGTCAAGAGAAAGGTATACACAGGTTAACCTTGATTGAAGTGACACGTGGGTTAGAAGAACAAAAGGTGCGTATACGTACACACACAGGTTCATAGAAGGAAAGGTGCGTACAAGTTGGAAAACTAAATTTGGTCTGTGGTATTTGGTCCATGGTATTTGGTCCGAAGTGTTGACCCCAGGTATTGGGTCCAAGGTATTGGTCCTACATGGTTTTGGACCATGGTATTGAGAGAGGCCTAAACCTATATAAGGAGAAGATCATTAGGCCAAGAGGGGCAAGTGTGTAAGTGATGAATATCTAATAAAGTGTGAGATCTAGTATGCTAGTTATGGGTTTGTGATGCTTGACTCGATTTGAATCAAGGAGGCTCCTATGCGGTTGATAAAGGTTGATGGACCAGGATCTTGAAGACTAAAATGTATTTTCATGAATAGATCTAAATGATGACACATCTCATGGTCTGGGTATATCTGAAGTTGGAATTTGCAGCGAAGGTATAAGTAATTATCTTCAGATCTGTACGCGGGTTCTCTCTGGTGAAAGTGCGTATACACGCTGGTTTGACACAGTCAAGTAGCATATACATTATGATATTTGATATTTTAGGTTGCTGTTGGTTCTAGTGATTGTTACAGAGTTTTGGGCTCTGGTCTGTGTTCTGGTGGCTGTGTTTTGATGACAGGGTTTCAGTAATTCGGTTGTTGGGTGATTCAGAGTTAATGACTGTATTGCAGTAGTGATTATTTTGTATTTATGGATCCAGTCTGAAAATTTATGAAACGTGGTCCCTGGAAGAAAAGAGAAGGTTGTAGCCTTCTGTAGGTCAGCACCTACGTACTAGTACTTCAGCTAGTACAAGAGCTAAGGGGGTTGTAGCTCCCTTCCAGAAGAAGCTAGAGAATGAGAGAAGGTTGTAGCCTTCTGCAGGTAGAAGCCTGCGTACTGGTATAAGATTGCAGCAGTACAAAATATTGTAAAAAGAAGTTTCCTATTAAAAGAAGATAGAGATGAATTGCAACAGATGGTTTTCACCCACTTTGGGTTTCCACCTTATATCATGGTGTTCATGTGTGCTTCTTATGTGTGATGATCTGTTCTGTTTTACTACACCTATTTACTGCTCATATGGTTAATAACGTTTTGATGCACTCATTGAAGATCAACTAATTGAATCATAAGTTTACTGGATATATGCTAGTTGCATTAAACACATTTGCGTATATACGTGGATATCCTTAACTGAAGTAGCGAATATGAATCTGAGTATGAAAATGAAAAAATGTTTGATTTGCTAATACTGATTCACCCACCCCCCCAGTATTATTTCTAACAAGTGATACCTGCTGTTATCACCAAAATAGGACCCTAATAGGCTGCTGATCAGACTATCTCAGTATAACTATTTCAAACCAATATTTTAGCTAAGGCTTAGCCTCCTAAGCCTGAGAGGGCTCTCTCAAAGGGTTAATGATATCGATTAAAGATATGGATAGATGGCTAACTCTATGGTTTGTGATTTTATATGTTTATAGGTTGAGAGATGAAGGATGGATACCATTGGGCTATGGAGTCAAAGTATGTTTCAGTACCACAACAAGATCAGCTTAACATGAAATTCAGGGCATAGAGAGTCTTTATACATCAACAAAACAAAGATATAATGCAAGGAAAGACAATTTATAAATACATGAAGGAAGTTAGAGCATCGTTGATGAATTATAAGTAACATGTATTCATACCACTACATGTAAGCGAAAGAGGAAAGCCATGAGGCAACAGGACATTAAAAACTCTCTTTGAATCCTGAGTAGTGAAGCCAAAACATTCTACCTAGCATGGGAGTCAAGGTATTATAGAGTTCAAGTGCAGAAATGCAAATATAAAACAGTGAAACACAGTTAGTTTATTTATGAAGGAAGTCAGATCATCATTGATGAGTTCTGAGTATCATATGTAAACACCATTGCAATGTAATTATTGGAAGATTCTATCAAATCAAGAACATACAAGAACTCTTCATGAATCTTGAGTTGTCTAAGTAGAAATTCTGCATTAGGTTAAAAATATACATAGTCTGCACATAGAGCAGCAGCTGAGCCAAAAAGTCTCCAACCCCTTGATAATTTGACCTCTTGCTTTTATATATAGAATTTAAAACATGTATTACCACATCCCTCATCAAGAGAATTCAAATTTCCATTATTGACACCTATTCTAACCATAAAACAGACTAGTAAATACAAGTGACAACTACCTGACTGTCTTAGAGTCCTAATATAATTAGGAGTACAACTCCTTGTTATGACTAAACCACCTTAACTAAACATTGAATGCATTCTTTGACAAATAAAACCTCATGAGGTCGAATTTGATGAAGCCTCCCACGTTGTCACCTTACTGCTGATGATAAACCCTAGAAATTAGGGAACATGTTTCCCTGTTTTTAGGTTTAGGATCCTTGAAAATTAGCACGTGGAATAGAGCCTTTATTTTCTCATCCATGATATATTTTATGAAAATGAAGGAGGTTTTTTTAGTATATTCTGTCTAGAACAAAAACCTCTCTTTGTTTTTAAAAACACTTCTCTAGATGTCCAGTATCTGTCCTTGAAAAACATGTGTAAAATAGGAAAACTCTGTTCTCTGGAATTAGGGTTTCAAAGAAAGCTTAGTATATCCCAACTGATAACACTTATGAAGAAAGTGAGATAGGTTATTTTATCTGGAGAGTTTATGAAGAGAAAAATCCTTCAAAATTCCAAAATACCTTTTCCTGTGACCAAAAACTGATCTTGGAAAAGACTGCTAAAACCAGAAGACAAAGTTTGGCTTTCAGCAGTTTTGTAGTGCAAGTTAACCATATATTTCTCCCACCTCATAACGAATTTGAAGAAACGGAAAGAGGTTTTTGTAGTTACGTATGTTTGGAAGAAAAGCCTCTTTCATTTTTCAAAATTGAGTTCTCCGCTGCTCAAGAACCCTTCTTGAAGTTGACTAGTAAAAGCAGAAAACATAGTCTTTTATGCTGAAATAGGCTTTTTCAGTGGTTTTGTAGCGCACTACGAAAACTCCTAGTTCAGTGATTTCATAGCACAAAATAGGTTTTTTACACTTTCTATGCTACAAAAACATGTATTTGTAGCTAATTTCAAAATTTCTTCAAAATGATGTGAGATATGACTTCTAAACACATGGTGAGGCTTCTAGGACATGGAATGAGGCTGTCAAACTTTATTTGGAAAAGAGAAAGACACAATTGAGATGAGATGACTCAAAACCTATTATAAGAATATGACTAAAAACAAGGCAAACTTTCCAAAGTTTAGAAACAAAAATTTTAGGGTGATAACACCTTCCATGACGGGTCTACAATCATGGGACCAGAGTGATTTCTCAAAAAGGTATCCAAAATATCCTGTAAAGACAAACCATTCCCAACACTCCAAGCCAAAAGGTCAAAAAATCCATAAGATAAAAATCAACTTTAGAAAAAATAATTTTCATTTTTCAACCTATATAAGGACTTTTCGACTCACATTTTTGTCATTTGTGTTTTGAGCAAGGAGATGTGGAGAAAAACTCAAACAAACTTCCTTCGTCAAATTCAACCATTCAAATTGCTTCAAATCTTCCAGGTAACCCTTAAATCATGCTTTTTATCATTTTTTTTTATGATTATTATATGTTTTTTCATAATTTTGACCATAGGAAATTATGTTTAAAATTTCAACTTTGCGTACACGCAGGTTGGATACAAGTAACATGCATATACGAGGGCCCTACATGCGATTGTGTAAAAAGGGAACCCATGTTTGCGCGAGTAAAAAATTTTGAACATTGATTTAATGATTTGAAACATCTTTTTTGGCAAGATGACATTTATCTGGCATGAAAGGGAGCATAGTACCATTGATAACCAAGTGATGGAGGATCAACATGCCTTAGATGCTTTGAGAGGTTGTGGTTTGTTAAAATTATTTAAAATGCCAAACATGAAGGTGAATACTCGATTGTTTGAGTTGTTGATTTATTATTGGAGTGCAAAAGATTATGCATTCATGATTGATCAGATGCCACTGATGTTGAAAATAATAACAAGAAATGCTAAAAATAGAATTGCTAAAAATAGCACTACTATAAATAGTAGTTCAGCCAGTGTTGATCTTAGCAACAATGGATGGAAAATTGGAAGTGCTAAAAATAGCATTCTATAAATAAAATTTCGGGATACCTTCCTATTTTAGTCAGTCCCTAAACTAAAATAGTGAAGTAAAATTCGAATTTGATCTTAGCAACAATTTGTAAAATAATTAATTAATTCAACTTGAGTTAATTAGTTAAGGAAAATCAAACTTGAAGTCTATGTGGGGACATGCAACAGTTTCTCCATTAATTGAGGAATTTATCCATCAACTAAAGAGATAAGGATGAGTTGTAAAATTGAGTTGTAATTAGTTGACTTAGTTAACTGAGTCAAGTCCAGTTAGATTAATTCAAATAGTTTGTTGAATTAATGTAAGTTCAGTTAGTTAATGCTTGCATGCATGTAACTACTGCAATTCAGATAATTGAGTATTCTCTCATAAATAACTCATGCATGTCAGTTCAGACAGAGACCTAGTTGAGATCAGATGGAGGGGTAGTGTACTATCAGTTGCTAGAATATTCCATTGTGAATATTCCTCTCATGTAGAAGGAATTCTTTCCTCGAGGATTGTGCAGTTACTTCTTCAGGTTTAGTGAGCGTGATGAGGAAAATTCACACATGTGGCTTCATTGGATTGTAAGAAAAACTGCCCAAGGAAATAGGAGGCTTAGAGGGCTTGAGGAGGACATATACAATGTCTATTTAGTCTGTGAGCTGCATTTGTTTGATTGCAAAGGGAGCAGGATAGCTTGAGAGATGATTCTTTTTGTAACTTGAACAAGATTTCCACTTGTATGATAATACATAGATTGGGTTTTTAAGCTGAGGCATTCCCTGGGTTATTTCTTCTGTGTTATGTGTGATTGATTTCTCATTCTTAGTTATATGTGTTCTCTTGATCCTACTCAATTCGATTAAGCTTCCGCAAAGTGTTGTAGAAGTAGATCTTATACTATGTTTTAGTATATTGCATAAGCTGTTGATCTACAGTGGTAATTTCTAGACGGTATCAGAGCAAAGGTGATTAAGGTGAAGAATAATGTACAAGAAGGAGAAGTTCGAAGTTTGGTTCCTGAAGATAGAAATCAAGTTCTTATCACATCTCAATTTCACCTATGGTGTTCAATGGTTTAAGGCTCGAGTATGCCCTTGATGGTAGCTCGAATTATATAGCCTGGAAGGATTGCATGGAGGCAATATTAAAGGATAACGGTCTAAAGGACTTCATTGATCAAGAAGTCCCCAAGCTGACTGATGCTACTTAACTGACAGAATGGAAAAAATGTGTGGCTAGAGCAAGGAGAATCGAGTTCGAGACCACATTGTCTCAAGCCTCCATGGGAAGGAGACTCCATTTTTGATGTGGAAAACATTGAAAGATTTATATCAGAACAACAGTGATCATAGGAAGCTAGCACTGAAAGACAAGCTTCGTAAGATCAAGTGTGAAAAGGGCGACACGATCTCTATATATCTTAACAATCTCACCACCTGCAGGGATGAGCTTAGCAGTGTAGGGATCACGACCACTAATGATGACATGGTGAGTCTTGCACTCCTTAGCCTTACTAAGAGCTGGCATAGCTACCAAGACTCGGTTAATGGAAGAGAAAAACTGCTAAATTGGGAACGACTTTGGTCAGATCTGATGTAGGAGGAATAAGAAGAAGCACTAGAGATGGATCCTCATCGAAGCAAGATGATGAGGAAAATTTAGCCTTAGCGATAAGGCGAGGAAAGGGAAAGGGAAGGCATCCCATTCTAAATTTGGTTCTTCCCATGGTGGGAAAAATATTGACAAATCGAAAGTGTGATGCTTTCATTGTCATGAAGTGGGCCATTATGCTACAAATTGTCCACAGAAGAAATCCAAGAAGGGTTCCTCAAATGGATCTAATGGTGAGGCACTAGCCTCACAGTTTGAGCTGGATTTATCACTTATCACATGCATGGTTTCATCCATGGTGGGATGTGTGTGATACCTGGACAATGGAGCTTCATTCCACATGTCAGGTGACAAGAATCTTTTCAGTACCTTGGAGGAGAAGGATCTCCAGATGCGGATCGAGATGGGCGATGATGGAAAGTATCATGTTTCAGATGAAGGTATGATTGTGTTTCAGAGGGAGCATGGAGCTTGCCTCACCCTGACTGATGTAAAGTATGTATTAGGTTTGAAGAAGAATTTCGTATCTGTCGCTATGCTAGAAGATAAAGGCTATGATGTAGTCTTTAGTCAAGGAAAGGTATTCCTGAGGCATATCGGTACAGGAAAGACAAAGCGAATAGGGATTCGAGTCAAAAATCTCTACAAGTTGGAGGTAGATGACTGTGCTTCTTTGAGTTCCAAAGCTGAGATGGTGCAGAGCCAAGATGTTGGCGAGTGATGGCATAGAAGATTGGGCCACTTGCACCATGGAGCCTTGAAGATCATGCAACAGATTTCTACCGGATTATCCACGGGAAAACTTGAGCAGACGAGTACATGCAAAGGTTGTACCTTGGGTAAGTATGTGGAATATTCCTTTCCAGATCGAGACAGTAGAGCTGGAACAATCCTGGAGCGAGTTCACTCAGATGTTTGTGGACCTTTCTCTACAGCGTCCACCGCTAAACAAAGGTACTATGTTATTTTTATTGATGATTTTTCTCGTAGATGTTGGATCTACTTTATGCAAAAGAACGATCATACCTTCTTGATGTTTGTGAGTTTAAAGCCTTGGTAGAGAAAGAATCTGGAAAGAAAATAAAAGCCTTGCGTAGCGAGAATGGTGGAGAGTATGTCTCCCAACAGTTTAATGACTTTTGCTTTGCAGAAGGAATTAAACGGGAACTGACGGCACCCCATAACCCACAGCAGAATGGGGGAGCCGAATGAAGAACAGATCGATTGTGGGAGCAAATCGAGCGATGTTGCATGAACAAAGCCTACCACTGCATTTGTGGGTTGAGGCATGCAATACAACAGTATACTTGCGGAATAGAAGCCCACACTGTATATTGGGGACGAAGACACCTATGGAGGCTTATTCAGGGAAGCGACTTGATGTAAGTCACTTCTGAATATTTGGATCATCAGTTTACTGTCATGTGACCAAATATGCCAGGAAGAAGCTAGGCCCAACGACTGAGTTGGGAATACTTGTGGGGTACACAGATACACCCCACAACTATCGGGTGTACCTGCCTTCCACTCAGAGGACAGTGGTACGCAGGGATCTGAAGTTTGACGAGCAGAAAGCCATGCCCTTATCACTTGAGAGGGAGCTCGAGTTGCATGCAAATGAGGAACTTTCAGTTCCTAAGGATGAGGAGCCTCAAATTGATGTGAAGCAACCACATGCAGAGGATCCAGGAGTGGAGACATCCACTCATGCTGATACTTACAGAGATGGGCGTAAACACTCAAGGGAATCTGACAGGTTGATGCTGGATGTGCGGGAGAATGTGGGACAACCATCTTCTCAGTGTAGACAGAGGAGGTCGCCCGAGCGGTACACTGGGTACATGGCCTTGGTTGGGGAGTGTGTAGATACCGAACCTTATTCATTTGAGGAAGCAGTGTAACAACCAGTCTGGGTTGATGCAATGGTAGAGGAGTACAACTCTATGATTCAGAATAGTGTGTGGGATGTTGTCCCAAGGCTTCAGGGCAAGTCAGTGGTGAGTTCCAGATGGCTTTACAAAGTAAAGCAGGTAGTTGATGGCAGTGTTGAGAAACATAAGGCAAGGTTTGTTGCCTAGGGTTTCTCACAGGTCGAGGGGATCAACTATGATGAGACCTTTGCTCCCGTAGCAAGGTACTCTTCGATTAGATTGATATTGGCACTATGAGCTCAGATGGGGTGGAAGATCCACTAGATGGATGTGAAGACAACATTCCTCAATGGGAAGATTGAAAAGGAGGTGTACATTGAGCAACCAAAGGGTTTCGAAACCTTTGATCAAGAGTCGCATGTGTGCAGACTCAAGAGGGCTCTGTATGGGCTGAAGTGAGCACCCCGTGCTTGGTACACCAGGATTGACAACTATTTCATCAGTTTGGGCTTCACCAAGAGTGAAGTAGATGCGAACCTTTACAACATCATGGTAGAAGGTAAACCATTGATCATTTTTCTTTATGTTGATGATTTGATTTTGACAGGTGATGATTAGTTGATACAGTCTTGCAAGGAGGACCTTGAAAGAGAGTTCAAGATGAAGGAAATGGGCCTTATGCACTACTTTCTGGGCATGGAGGTGTGGCAGAAAGATGGGGAAGTATTTGTGTCTCAAACCAAGTATGCCAATGAGATACTCAGGCGCTTTCACATGGAGAAGTGCAAGCCCATGCAAAATCCTCTAGCTGGGAACTGGAGGAAGGAGGATGCTACTTCAGGTGAGGTAATAGCTGCTATTGTTTATCTGCAGCTGGTGGGTTCACTTAAGTATCTGGTGAACACACGATTTGACTTATGCTTTGCAGTGAAATAGCCGAGTCAAGCTATGGTTTAGCCTACCAAGCTGTTTTGGAAGGCACTGAAGCATGTGCTGAGATACCTCAAAGGCACATCTTAGTTCAGATTATGGTACAGATGGACAGAGGGAGTGAAGCTTCAGGGCTTCACACATGCGGATTGGGTAGGGATTCCATCAGACCGGAAGAGCACCTTTGGAGGAATATTCCACCTTGGTTCAGCTGCAGTTTCTTGGTACAACAGGAAACAAAGATCAATTGCACTTAGCTTCGTAGAGGCTGAATACATGGCTGCTAGTCAGGTTGCATGTGAGGCCATTTGGATGCAGAAGATTATAGTGGGATTGTTTGGTTAGATGATGGATCCTACAATGATCTACTACGATAACCAGATTTTCATCAAACTCTCAGAGAATCCAGTTTTTCATGATAGGTCCAAGCACATAGATATCTGGTATCACCATCTTCAAGACTGTGTGGTTGAGAGGATCATGTTGTTGCTATATGTTTCGATCGAGGAAAAGGGTGTAGATATTTTGACTAAGGCATTGTCAAAATGCAAGTTCGAGTTCCACAGAGATATGATTGGGGTTACTGATAATCCCTTTCTTATTGAGAGGGAGTGTTGAAAATAGCAACAAGAAATGCTAAAAATAGAATTGCTAAAAATAGCAATGCTATAAATAGCATTTCAACCAGTGTTGATCTTAACAATAATGGATGGAAAAATGGAATTGCTAAAAATAACATTCTAGAAATAGCATTTTGGGATACCTTCCTATTTTATTCAGTCCCTAAACTAAAATAGTGAAATAAAATTCAAATTTGATCTTAGCAGCAGTTTGTAAAATAATTAATTCATTCATATTGAGTTAATTAGTTAAGGAAAATTAAACTTGAAGTTTATGTGGGGACATGCAACAGTTTCTACATTAATTGAGGAATTTATCCATCAGTTAAAGAGATAAGGATGAGTTGTAATATTTATTTGTAATTAGTTGACTTAGTTAACTGAGTCAAGTCCAGTTAGATTAGTTCAAATAGTTTGTTGAATTAATGTAAGTTCAATTAGTTAATGCTTGCATGCATGTATTGAGTATTCTCTCATAAATAACTCATGCATGTCAGTTTAAATAGAGATCCAGTTGAGATTAGATGGAGGGGCAGTGTACTGTTAGTTGCTAGAATATCCCATTGTGAATATTCCTTGCATGCAGAAGGAATTCTTTCCTTGAGGATTGTGCAGTTACTTCTTCAGGTTTAGTGAGTGTGATGAGGCCAATTCACACATGTGGCTTCACTGGACCCCAAGAAAAACTGCGCAAGGAAATAGGAGGCTTGGAGGGCTTGAGGAGGACATATACTATGTCTATTCAGTTTGTGGGCTATATTTATTTAATTGCAGAGAGAGAAAGATATCTTGAGAGATGATTCTTTTTGTAACATGAACAAGATTTCCACTTGTATGATAATACAGAGATTGGGGTTTTAGGCTGAGGCTTTCCTAGGGTTATTTCTTCTGTGTTATGTGCGATTGATTTCTCATTCTCAGTTATATGTGTTCTCTTGATCTTGCTCAATTCGATTAAGCTTTTGAAAAGTGTTGTAGAAGTAGATCTTGTATTTTGTTTTAGTATATTGCATACTCTATTGATCTACAGTGGGAATTTCTACACTTGAGGATTGAGATAGAAGATATTTATTTCATTACAGGTCTTTCTCGATGGGGAGAGAGCATTCTAATGGCAGAACGAGAGGTAGTTTCATTGTAGAAGACTACGTCTGCATATACTTTCTTGGCCACCCCGAAAAGGTTGGAAGTCAGATTCCAATCAAACACGTAGAGAGTTTATCATTGAAAATCCTACTATTTACCATAGCCAGAGTAAATGGTTCTGCTGCTCTACATCAGGCTTCATGTGTGTCCATGACCCTAGTAGTGCATTGCCTCACTACTATCCTTGATTGGTGTACACCTCTACTAACCAACATGAAGAACCAACTCGCTTCCATTCAGAAGGGTCAGACAAAGAATTTCGGATACAATGCTTGTTATGCTTGTTCTTTTTTTTAGAAAGTACTTGGGCATTGTCCCAAGGTATTATCTACCATCAGTAGCCCGAGGGATCCACAAATGGACAGATGGGATGACTTGATGAAATGTCTAGGGGGTGGTAGGGTCCCCAAGATGACTTTTGATGATGAGTTTTTCCTTTGGAGGGATCAACAGATCATTGTAGTTGACGACTACTCCTACGCCATAATGAATTTCTGAGGAGATTCGGATCTAGTATTGCCACTAGATGCAACATGGAGTGCCATAAGTAAAATGTTTTTTTAATTTTTAATTTTTAATTTTATTCTTATTTTCAATATTTTCAATATAAATGAATTAAAAATATTTTTGATGAGACAAGACACTTAAAAAAAATATTGATCATGTTTAATATGTGGGACCAGTGAGACTTGATGGATTTCCTTGACATACGCGTCGTGGATGAGATGCCAAAAGGGCTGTAGCAGAGACTAAGAGATTTCTCCATGCAGTCCAGAGGAACTTGCTGAGATTAACTCACCAAGTACCCATGGTCGCCATAGAGGACTTACCAGAGGAGATGCAACGTCACGTGGTAGGAGTACCACAAGACTGGGTGCGACTATTTTAGCATGTGGCCAATGTTGTCATTTACTTTCTAGCCACTCATCCTGAATAGGATTGTTAGATAGATGATCAGATCTTTTTTGTGATTTAGACATGATGATGGGTATAAGCCCAATTTTTGTAGGGAATTTTGTCCCGATTTTTGTATATTATTTTGGACACAAACACTTTGTCTATATGCAAACGATTTTATGATGATCATATATACATATGATACTTCGATTATTTTTTATGTTATTTATTTTTATGAATGATTTATATGCCAATCCAATGCTTGATTAGAAATAGAATCTGCTAAGGAATTTTCTGATCGTGGAATGTGAACAAATGTAATGTAAACAAATGATTGTTGCAACAACAACACTCTCATAAATTGGTGATACAAATAGGGATCTCATACCCGATAGATGTTATTCAGTTGAGATACCACCAGTTGTGAGTCTAAATAAACCCCTAATGAATCAATATCTTGTGATATTGCTTCAGATAGAAAATTAATAACAACAGTATATTCGTCAATATTATTCGAAGCAACACCGATACATACTCCTCTCGAAACCATCAACTGGTCGGATGGATAATAAATCACCCAAGCCGCAGAAGCAAGGTTCTGGATGTGTCTACTGGCACCATTGGTGAACCCTAGATATATCAAATCATCCATAAATACCTGCCAAAGCAAATCAAAAATATCGACATCACTAAAACTGATAGATAGATATGTACAAACATACAATATATATAAACAAGTAAGTGCTTGGCCGAAGCCTAATCAAAGTACTTCTTAAGGTAGGGCCCATTTCTGGGCTCTGCCAACTTGTTTCCTTAAAATTCAGTCAATTCATAAGATCCATTTTTTAAAACTCGCTTGACAATAAAGGGACCATACCACATAGACTTGAACTTGCCTGCCCCCAAGGCATCTTTGTCTTGATTGTAGACCAAGACAAGGTCACCTTCAGAAAAATTTCTACGAAGAACAACTTTATCGTATTGAGTTTTTACCCTCTTTTTATGGGCTTCATTTATTGTGGTAGCATCTTGACGCTGCTCATCAAGATGCTCCAAATGAACGAGGCGCTCCTCGAGACTAGAAGTCTCAGGAAGAAGTTCAATAGCTAGTTTAAGGGAAGGAATTCCACATTCAACAAAAAAAATAGATTCCAATCCGCAAACCAGTTGAAAGGGAGTAAAACCAGTGGCAATCTTAACTGATGTTCGGTATGCCCAAAGTGTCAGATACAACATGATGTGCCAATTGGATCTAGCTTTATCAATCATCCTTTGCAAGATGACTTTAAGGGATTTTTTCATGGCTTCAACCTACCCATTGGCTTGAGGATAATATGGATGTGAATGCTCCAACCAGAAACCCAACTTGAGAGCCAATTAAAATATCAATTGATTTTGGAAATAACTGCCATGGTCAGTGACAATCTCTTTAGGAATACCGAATCGAGAAATAACTTGATTGAAGAGAAACAAGGTCGTTGTTTCACTATCATTCTTGAATGTAGGCATGGCCTCATTCCACTTAGTAAAGTAGTCTAAGACCACAATGATATACTTGTGATTTCCTACCGAAGGCAGATTACAAGTAGTAAAATCAATGCCCCACTTCGTGAAAGGACCGATGGTGATAATAGGGAAAGGTAGAGCTAGATGTGCGTGCATTTTCTGAGAATATACCTAACAAGGATGGCATCTTTTGACCGCCTCAATACAATCTTTGAAGATCGAAGGCCAAAAGTAGTCTGCTCACAAATTTTTTTGGGCTATAGCAAGCCCAAATAGATGACCACCACAAGCTCCACTGTGGCAATAATTAAGTACCGAATCAACGTCTTTCAAGGTTTAACAACACCTAAGGATTGAATCAATCCCGCGATGATATAATGTATCACCTATAATAACATAATTCTTAGCGAGGTGACGCAACTTTCTACGCTCATCCTTGGAAAAAGTGGGTGCAAACTTCGAAGTATAGAGATATATAATGATATCTCCATACCAAGGATCTTGTGAGGAAATAATAAATAGATGTTCATTAGGAAATTTTTCCTCGTGAATGATTTCTTCCTCATAAGGCAGCTCTGATATCAACTCTGCAAATACTAAATATTTCTTAGATTTAGCCGACATGAATTTGAGGTTGAATTCTTTCAAGATGACAATCCATCTATTATATTTTTCCCAATTGCTCGCCTATTGAGAAAAAACTGGAATGGATTGACGGCTGCTAAGATGAACATTTTTTAAACCAGAATATAATACCGAAGCCCCTGGACAACATGGACAACTGCCAAAGCTAATTTCTCGATGGGAGAATAGCGCAGTTCAGAACATACAAAGCCTTGACTTAGATAGTATATTACATGCTCACATAAGGCATCATCTTCTTGAACCAGAACCATACCAATGGTTGATTCTGCTGCAGTGAGATACAAGAGGAAATCTCTACTATAATCAAGCAGACTCAACAACGGAGTAGAGATTAATGCTTTTTTCAAAGCATCAAAAGATCGTTGTGTGAAATCATCCCATAAAAATGGGACCCCTTTCTTAAACAAACACATAAATCCTTTTATGATCTCGGCATAATTGGCTATAAATCTCCTCAAGAAATTTGCTTTTCCTTGGAGACTTTGAAGTTGGCGTATGGAAGACGGTGGAGGAAAATGAATTATTGCCTCAACCTTGAAGGGATCTACATGAATCCCATATGTTGACATGATGAATCCTAACAGCTGATTGGATGTGACCACAAAAACACACTTATTCGGATTCAACCATATTTTATAAAAATGACACCGCTCAAAAATCAATCAAAGATGTTTAGGACGATCCATTCTCTTTCAAGAATGAGCAACTAAATCATCCAGATATGCTTCGATAACGTGCTTGATGTCGTGAAAAGCATAATACATGGCCAGCTAAAAAGTGGCTCCAACATTTTTGAGGCTAAAAGGCATACTTTTGTATGCAAACGTACCCTAGGGACAAATAAATGTTGCCTTGTGTTGATCTTATGGACGGATAGTAATTTGATTATAACCAGAGAATTTGTCCATGAACGAAAAAGTTTCATTACCCGCACATTCATCAATAATTTGATCAATAAAGGGAATGGGGTAATTGTATTTAGGACAAGCCTTGTTTAGGTCCCTAAAGTCAATGCATACTCGAATCATTCATTTCTTTTTTTCTACGGGGATTAGATTAGGGACCCACTCAGTTAAAGGAACGGGGTATCTGAAACGCACCTTTAGTAGCTTCTCAACTTCAGCTTTGATAGTTGTTGCTTTTCTAGGATTGACCAACCAAAATTTTTGATGAATATGTTAAGAATTTTTGTATGTCTTGATCTCATGTTGGACTATAGATGGATCTATTCTAGGAATTAACTCATAAGACCAAGCGAACACATCACACAACTCTTTGAAGAGATCGGTATAAGTTTCAATTTCTTCAGGGGAACAGTCAGCTCCAATGAAGACATTTTCAATAATGTTAGGATTCCTAGAGATGTTCACCTGTACAGTTTGTGAGATAACAGAAATCTTACCTTCGGTAGGAAACTATGCTAGGGCCAAAGGGTTTAAAACTGCATGAACATCACTAGTAGAAGGATTGGAAAAACTTGACTCAACTTCCCACAAATGAGGGATGAAATACGAACGATGATGCAAATCATCCCATGGTCTATCAACACCCATCATTGCTTCTTCAGATGGCAATACAATATCTAAGAAATCTTGAGCCGAAGTTGAATGGAGGGTCTAGGACGGAGCCACATCTCCATCAAGATCCTCTGGTGAGAAAGGAGTAGGATTGGAGTTTGCGAGTTAACAATAGATTGATAAGCAATTTCTACTACAGACATAGGACATGCCATTCCACCTACCTTCCCTCCATCTAATGTGGTGGTAGATGAGGGTAAAGGCCAAGGGTCCGAAAAATAATGAGTTCTAAAGAACTCTCTTCAAGAAGGTCCCATTAGAGGATGGAATAACATTAATTCTAGTTATAGGAGAAGGAAGATCAAAAGTACCCATTAAGGAAGTGTACATTCCAACTCTTAAATTTTCTATAGGTTATTTGGGATTGTCCACAAATGGAACAATAGACTCAGAAGATGCGTGGGAGTCACCCGGAGAATAATCCATCTTATCAACCTTTACAATTCTCCCTTCATGAGGAAAGAAAAGGATGCGAAATAATGATGATATAATGGCATCCATCTCATAAATCCAATTCTTGCCTAAAAGGAGGTTGTAATCTAGATTCACATCGACTATTTCTACCTCTATATTTAGCACCTTTACCCCAACATAGATGGGAAAGGCTGGAATAATCTCATGCGGCCTATGAGAATGGCCATCAAATGTCGTCAATAGAGTAGGTGAACGAACAACATGAGGTGATCCAATGGCCTTGCAACATGACATGGACATCACACATGTGGAAGCTCCCTCATCGATAACAGTTTGAAAGATATTGGTCTTTCGATATGTAGACTTTATCTGGAAAGCCATATGATGCGAGAGCCTCTTTTCGATGTTTGACATATCAAACATAAGCACAAGAGAATTTTTTGGATCAACTGCTCCGATTGCAGAGAGCAATGCATTCCTTTGAGTGGGGCACGATTAGAGTACCTCTAACGCTGACATAGCACAAGGACTCTAAGCTAGATATTCTACAATCGAGTAGTTCTGGGCTGCCCTAGTGTTAGGTTTAATGGTCGAGCATTTTGCAGAGCCTTTCAGCATCCGAGGTATAGACTCAACACAGGGCCTCTCAATATGGAGCGGCTCTAAACCATCGAAAGAAGATTTAGCCTTATATGACTCTGATTCATTGTAATCATGCAATCACATAGTGGTGTTGATATGTGAACTCATCATGTAGACATTTGATGTATTATCCCTTTCCAGGTTGCCCCGTGGGGGTACCAGTACTAGAGTTTGCGCTAGCAAGTAACTGTTTCCCTTTGGGAAAAGGGTTAGTGAGGACAGCCTGGGAGCTACAAGATCCCTGCTAAACTAATAAGCATTGAGCATATTGGAAATTAGGACAGATATGAGTCAAATGATCTCCATTGCATAACTTGCATCAAAACTTTACTTTTTTCTTAGACTCTTTTCTACCGCCACTGATATCATTTTCGGGTTTGTTTGCATTGCCCTTCCCCTCCTGATTCTTTTTCCTACGTCGTCCTTTCTTCTTCCCATCAAATTGTTGGTTTCCTTTGGGGTTATAAGTTTAGATGACATTTATAGATGTAGGTTGAGAGTATAGTGACAGACAGTGATGCCTGCATAGAAGAAGAAGTTTGTAAAGACAACTGTTGCAATTGATTAAGCAGGTTAGCCGTGTTAGAATCGATCAATCTGACTAGCCCGTCGGCATGGGGACTTGGCTTCGGCTTGGATACATCAACCTTGGACCTAGGAGCGCCCAATATAATTTTTTGAAGAACCGTAGATTGAGAATATATAAGTTCTAACTATTGGGCCCTAAAAATAGCCTGCTCTTCGGTGAACACACCGGAGAGTGATACATCCTTAGAGATCTTGGGTTGTAAAGATTTAAGAAACCATTCAAGAAGGAATTATTGTGGAATATCGACTTTAATGAGCCTCTTCCTTCTCCTCCATTCCTGGATATGATTCGAAATGTGGGTTGCCCGATCCTGGTGAAAATTAGCCAAAATCTCAGTTCCAGCATCGTAGCAGATAGGCAACTAAAAATGGTTTAAAAACATAGTAGCCAGATCACCGAAAGAAGCGAAGGTTCCCCCTGGAAGTTCAATGTACCACTTGGTCATATTTCCAGTTAGGGTACTTTGGAATAATCTCAACCTGATTGAATCATTTATCAAGGAGTTTGACAAACACTATAAGTGGAAAGTGGTTATGTGGTCACCCGAATCTTCACCAGTCTTTCCTTAAAATTTAGGTATATCTGAGGGAAGTTTGGTTGGGACTGGAGGCCAAATTGGGTTATAGCTAATCAGATCATTAGTCAATTTAGAAAGATCTGGCAAGTTTAACATTTCCAAGAAAGGTAGTTGTGGAGGTCCCTGAGGATTCCACTTGGTGTGAGCAGAATTCCCAACATTTTGAAAAGTATGCCCTGGATTTGTGAAGGTACCAAGTTTCCTAAAATAACTTGTAGACCCAACTGAACCATAAGGAGCTCCTTGTGGTCCATAAAAAATCAGAGTTTGACCAACTCCTGCTGAAAAATTTCCGTAGCTAGTAAAATTGTCCCCTAGGGAGGTGTTAAAAGGAGCAGAAAGCCCTTGATAAGGGTTCCATGCATTAGCATAGGGAGAAAAGTTCTGGAATGAACTGACAGAAGAATATGACATATTCCCCTATAGGCTGAAATAAGATTGATTCCTAGCTCCTAACCCACTAACCGTAGGGTTTTTCCAACCTTGAAACGGGTTATAACTTTGACTTGTAAAGGAAAAAGGTATTGATCCCAAAGATGGGTTGGAATTTGGTATATGACCACTCCCAAAAGGGAAACCCTGAAAAGAAGTTGACCCACTTGCCATGGAAGTCATGGATGTGGATGCAACTAATGGAATACTTAATAGAACCGAAGGAATCACGCTGGTCGACATTCCAAAAGGGAAAAAGCCAATGCCAGAGGCAAAATCTTGAGTACTTCCACTCAAAGATGGGATGGAAGTAGAGCCAAATATAGCAGTGCTAGGAGTAACAAAAGGTATGGAAATCGTTCCTCCTCCTTGTACAGATACATGATTTTCCACTCGTAGCACTCATGATGGATGCCATGCTTCCAATAGTGGTCATCGAAGGAAAAGATTGAAAGAAACCTGGGCTTGAAGGCCTGTTGGTCAGAGTCCCAACATATAATAAAACATCTGGGTGATTGGGAGGAAGAGGAGAATTAGGAGCCAAAAGAGGTTGTTAAAGATCTTCAACCTCAATAATGTCTTCCGACTAGAAGAGTACTCTAGAAATAACTGGAGTGTTTTTCTCCAACTCTCTACTTGTATTAGGTCTATGTTTTCAATCAATAACTCCAATCGGAGGATCAATCTTTGATGCGTCTACTGCCACTGATTGAAAATAACTGGTAGAATTGCTCCTACTCCTTTGAGGAGAAGGCTCATTACTCGTAGATGAAAGCCCACAAAGTCTCCTAGACCAACAAATCATTCGATCAACCACTTTGAATTATTTTTAAGAAATCTAATTAAAGACTCAAAAAAGTTGTAAAGCTAGGCCAACTAGGAGCAAAGAGTACTCTCTAAAAATCCCTAAAGATGCAGTCAATCAAACTAATTTCTAGTATTTCCACTTTGGGTGATGAGGACTGGACACCAAAATATAAGAAAGAGAATATCAAGGACTTTACGAAAATAGTCCGAGGTAATGACGACCAAGGCCTACTATCAAAGGTATCAGAAGCAGTTACACTGACCTCCAGAGAACAACCTTTGCCGGTGCAAGCACCCAAGATTCATAAGGGTACCATCCAGAAGAACTGAAGAATGTGATGCAACGTCTGCCTTAGGTGCTATGGGATTTCCTTCCAAAACCACCTATGAGATCCCTATGAAAGGAAACTATGGGCACCAACTCGTATCAAAAGTCAGGTGAAACAATCGTGAGGTAGGATCCAACAAGTAGGAGAGGGGTATCTCTCTTCCTTGTCTTCACTCTCCCTCATGATTAACTCCCAGTGATGAAGCTTTCCCAGTCTTTCTAACAATATTGGATTTCGTTCGTTATTCAACTTCTATGTTTGATAATTTGAGTGGCTTTGAAAAGTTAACTCTCCACTCACCTATTCCAAGGCCCTAATGAACATAAGCTTGTTAGTGTTTTTAATAACAAAAATAAGTGTTCTAGTTCATTTTATTAAATCGCTTGATTTTATAGAGTTGTTCTTTAAGTCAAGGGTATTATGAGAGTGAAACTGATGATTTTTATGACGCAAAAGAAACCAATAGAAACCTATCTATATTCATGCAGTTATGTTCTTTTGATGAAGAGTGATTTCTACTTGGGTACTACAAAAAACTTATATAAGGAAAATATTTTTCTTTTCTTTTCTGAAACACTCCACACACACTCAAAATCTAAAAAGACTAAGAATGCTTAAGATGCAAACTAACCTAATGCAAATTTAAATGACGATGCAAGATGCTAAAAAGCACTCATACTATAAGAAAATGTGTTTCTTTATAAATTCAATAAGCCAACTTGATAATGAAGAGGGAAATTTTTTTTAACAACAAATCCCTCCAAAGCAAGCAAAACAAATTGAAAAAGATCATGATTGCTGAAAAACAACAAAACAAAAGGAACCAAAAAGCCAAAAGATTGGGAAAAAGAAAAGCAAAAGCAATGTTTTTGTGTTTTTCTTTTAAGGAAACTAAAGCAACTTTTGAGGTCACAAAAAGAACTACTAAATTCAAAAGATCGAGAAATAAGCACAAGGAGTGTTTATATTTTTCAAGTTATAAAACTCATTAATGAATGAAACTTGAAACAAGAAAGACTACAAACTTTCACAAACTGACCTGAACAACAGTAAAATATTTCAGCAAACCGACAAAATGTCAAGAAAGACACTTTCAAAATTACCAAAAAGACACTAAAAAAGAACTAAAAGCAACAAATCCAATCGAAAGGAAAAGCAAAGAAAGGCAACTTGAAATCTGGTTGCAAATGAAATTGAAATTGATTTCTTGTTCTAGATAACCAGAACATCCAAGAACTTCAGACGAAAGTCTTGAACCCAAGACACAAACCAAAAACTTGCTTAACAATCACTCCCAGGCCAATTAGGCTTTTTAGCGAGAAGGATATTTTGAAAAAGAAAACTTGCAGGAGAACTGAGTTCTTCATATAGTGGATGACCTTAAAACAACAGAAATCACTAGGTAGTAGAGCTAACTGAGCAAAAATATTCGAAAAAACAATCCAAAAAATTGTATACTCGACTGTGTAAAGATACAAAAGCGCGCACACGCATTTCTAACACAAGAAACTCGCGTATACACGAGTCCGTTTGAGGAAAATTGTCTGTATACGTGACTGTAACCCAAGAAAAAAGTGTATACAAGGATCAATTAAGAAAAAACAAAAATCAAGTCCTGATACAGAAGATCAGACTTGAGGCCTGGGAAGCTAATGAGTCAAATAACACTATAAAAGCAAGAAATCAAGAAATGCTCAAACAAACAATCTAAATTCTTATTCTACTGAAATGGGAAGAAGTGTCTTTACCTAGAGGTCCTACGTTTGGGTAGATCCTGCAGGGTGCAAACCCTCTGCTTCTCCTGATGCCTTTCAAACTTGTAAATTATTCAAACAAATCATATACAACAATAGAAACGTAAAGCATATTCATGATATATACGTTAGATCATATAAATGAATGAACAATTATGAATCAATATAAGATTCACAAACAATTCACAATATAGATCAATGCATAAACACATTTTAATATCAGGAACAGAACAAAATTTCTTTATTGATGTAATCTATAAGAAAGATGGAAAACTACAACCTGAGTCTTCCTCTAGCTCTAAGCAGAACCGTCCTCCGGATTCGTCATTTCTTGGCCTCAGCAATCTTCCTCCATCATCATACACAAGGATATCTCAAGAAGGATGAAGGATATCTCAAAAGAAGAAACAAGGGTTTCCTAAAGCTTTGGGGAGTGTAGGAGGCACAGGGATTTCGTCACACTCGATCAAGGATAAATCAACTATAATATCAATATCTCATTTCTTCTCCCTTAGGGCCTTCCCATGGAGGTTTATTTATACTTCTCCAAATTAGGTTTTTTAGTTCGGAAATAGTTGGGCCACGGGCTATTGGAGGTGAGTAACAGGTAAAACCCAGGAAATCCACCTGAAATTAAGGAAATTTATTATTTTTAAGTGTTTTAACACATGTATGCGGGTTGGGGATATGCTGATCCACGTGTACACGCTTTTATCACATGGAAAAGTAGTGTATAGGAAATAAAACATTGTTTTCTAGATTTTGGACCAAGTCTGGAAGGAAGGGTTTCCCTAAGCCATAATCAGAGAATCAGATCTACCAAGAGTGGTAAATGGTGTTATAACACCTAGGGCTAACTAAGAGTGGGAAGAGGAGTATACATACCTTGCTTCTTGACTGTAGATTTGGAAATGGCACAAACAATGTAGGATCTAATGTACTTCCCAATATCATGTCTAAGGTTTAGCCAATAAAAATACTTTTGCAACACTACCATTGTATTTTCTACCCTAAAATTTCTAGTGACCCGACTGTAGAGCGCCTCCCAAATCATCTTAGCACGCTCTCTTGAAGGAACACAGAGGTGTCCTAGGTGGCATAATAATGCGTCCTAGAGGTGAAATTCTGGAACTTGCTTACCTTCCAGGAGAATTTGTTATGTGGTACATATTTCTGGACCACTCTTATAAAGATGCGTACATCACAAAGTCTCATGTCCACAAGAGTTGAGCATAGTGGCAAGCACCATAATAGGTGGTCGACTGAGGAAGTTTGAAAAATTATTGGTGTTGTCCTTCTTGTAATTAATGTTCGAAGGGAACTTTTGCATATATGTGGACCATTTCTAATGGCGATCATTCTGCAACTTTCCTTGTGTCTGTATGAACTGTAGGGGTCAGTGGTTTGCGTGGATGATCATTGCCTTCCCCATAATGTAATGCTTCCATTGTAGGCCTAAACAATGAAATACATCCCTTTGTCATAAGTAGGATACTTTCAGAGTGTATCTAAAAGTGTCTCACTGTGATATGCCACCAAATGCCCCTACTGCGTAAGAACTACACCAATAACATAGTTAGAGGCATTGTTGGCTTAAGGGGGCTTGACCCAGGTTTAGAGTTGTTCACGCAAACCAAAAAAACCCTAACTTCTGGCCCTTTCAACAACAACCTGCATAGCACAGGCTATAGTCTCACCTGAATAAGTATTGGGGGATGCTAGAACCAGGTTTCTGCATCCAAAGATAGCGTGATAAGTGGTCTTAAGCTCTTGTAACTCAGATTTGGCTTTGTACAGATCAGTATCATTCTAGGGCTCGCCACTGAAACTCTAAGAAAATGGATTCTAAACCTTTGCGAAGGTCTATGATATGCTTTATAGACCCTAAGGAAGCAGTCCATCTACTTCCACGCACTAATTAATAACCTTAGATCTTCCTTCGCACAGGTCTATCCAATTTGTCAAGAAACATAGAAGATTCAACATTTATCTTCATAAAAACAAATAATAACTTAATTCATGTATAAATATTATAGATCCAATAAATTCGCACATGAATTACACATTATTTCATGGAAAACATATTATTAAGTGACAGAACATAACATAACATAAACATAATTCACAACAATACTCAGATGCAAAGTATTTCTTTAGAATCAGTCTTTATTAAGCTTCCACATTCAGATTACAAAAACCTTTACCCTACGCACTTAACTGCAGGGGTCCATGCACTCAGCTGTAGGAGCCTTCCCCTTTTGTGTAAGTATAGGAAGCAGAGCCTTTCTGCCTTAGCATTTTCCCAAAACAATCTCTATCTTGACTTATCCTTCGTTACCTCTTAGACTCACTATGAATCAACTATATATCGATTTATTCAATAGAATACCATGGTCTACAAACCATGGGTGAGTCTCAAAACTGACCTATTACTTACCCAAACAAGGGGCTAAAACCCCTTTGACTCCTATCTAGTTGCGCGCTTTGCATGCACATTTCGCGGAGACTTTACATCTTTTACAAAACTTTTACAAAAATTGGGTTAACTAACCCCAAAACTGACCATAGGGATCCTATCCCAACAGGCCCCAAACATAAATATGGTGACTCGCCCTCAAGTCACTCAGCTGGCACCTCGATCTTGCTGTAGAGACCACCTAGCTCGACTTGTAATGTTGCAATGTCAAAAATGCTCGGCATTGTGTCTTGTTGCACTTCCTCTACTAACTTCTTTGATTTCAGGCCTTCTAGTACTAGGCGCATTGTCCTCTGTGTCTGCTACAACACCTTTAGCTTTTGTTCAAGCGATAGAGTAAGCTAGTAGGTTTCTTCTAGCCATGGTTGTAATCTGGCCTTTAGAAGGGCCTCTTTTCTCTGTAATTCTTTTGTCTCTGCTTGTAGCTAATTACCTTCCTGCAACTTCGCGAGGAGTTTGTGCTAGCGCAAAAGTGCTTGCAGTCACTCGGACTTCATAATACTTGTGTTGTGTCTCCCTAACATATGTATTTAACCTTTGCAAGTTTGGGTCCTTCTGCAAGTTTGTCCACAACTCCATGGCTTGCTCAAATATCATTGGACAGTCTATGACTTTAGTATCCAATGTGTTCATATTCTCCTTGATCGCTGCTCCCGAAACTCTGGCAGAGTAGCTGGATGAAACTTTAGCTGCAACTCTGATATCTTCATTTGAAAATCAAAAGTAACCCCACCGATCTCATCCTTTGATGGTCGTACTGCAACAACCAATTTTCTTACTTTTGTTATAGCTGCGACATCCTTTGGGATGTTCAATTCTGGAACTGTCTTGCAGGCTTGCTCTATTGATGTCTCTAAGTTCTGACTTTGTGTCAGCAACTTGTCCTTTTCCTTCATAGCCTGATCTTTCTCTGTGAACATCTATTCATTACTCACCTTGAACTCACTTATGGCTACAAGGGCGTGCTACTCTTTGATCCTTAACTCATATGAAACCCCTTGATGCAACATATGGAGGGTCTGAAGTGGAAGAGTGCCAAGTTGACTCCCATGTCCTTCACTATACCTATCATAGCATGGTCCTCCTCTGACTCTGCACGAATAGATCCTTATGGTAAAGGTATGACTTTGAGGTCTAGAGTCCATTCCAACTCTACAACTGTCCCACTTCCTTGCGCCCCACTCGCTTGGCTAATGCTTGCCTAAATCCCGTCGGTCTGGATTTGCAGCTCATGTAGATCTTTCTGGACGCTCCCTAGAATCTGCATGTATTGTTGCTCAAATTACTGCCACAACTCTATGGTTGTGTCTTTGACCTTGTCCCCGATATCACTGAGATCCCCTTTGTAAGGACCGTTGGGTCGATGCATGTCTGTTTGTTGGATTTATGCTTCTTTCGGGGCTCAATAGTCTGCTCCTTTGTGCACTTCTTTACTATGAATGGATTGCTTTGCTCCTCTTCACTGCCTCCTTCCTACCCTAATAGTTCCTACTCATCTGTATGTTGTGAAGGTGAGTCTTCAACTTCTTCTGTATTCACGCATTCTTTCTTAGCATGCTCTTTTGCAGTGCGTTATTTTTCGTAGCTGACTTGTCAGTGACTTCTTTCTTCTTTTTCTCAGCCAGAGCCTGCATTGCCTTCTGTGCTTCCTCTTTTCACTTTTGTGCAGCGGTCGACTGTGCAACATAGCTCTCAACGCCCTTCCTGGTACCTACCCTGAGCTTTGTGGGTTCGCATCACTCTGTTGACCAATTTCCCACGATCTCTTGCACATCTATTGCAGATACTAAGTATGACAACTTGTTCCATATGTGTTGTGGGTCATTCCGTGCCCTGGTTGAAACATTGTGGAAATTGACCTTGAACTCCGCGGAGGTTGTCAATTGCTTAAGCAAGTTTGGGGACAACCTTAGACGCTGACTGATAACTGTCCTCAAGTCCATCTCCATCAAAATACATAGTTTTTTTACTTTTTAATCCTCTTTGGATCCTATGTCGACCACAACGAAGCAAACTTCGTTGCCTATGGTAAGTCTTCTAGCTATGAGGGAATTGACTGTCCTCCAGCTATCTCCATGCTACTAATACTATAGACAAAAAAAGCCATGGATAGTGGAAGGGTTCGTTTTCCTCCTGAGCTTTGCGGTAGTTTGTGAGGAACTCCTTGCACAGATACTTCGCCCACTTGTATTGAACTCCCTTCACGCACTGGGAAACTAATGATTTTTCCTGCAACAATCTGGGTGGAAAACTACACCACCTGGTCCTGAATGGAGTGGATATAATATCCCTGTAACTTCTTAATGAGACCATATTCTTCCTTCATCTTATATGCTAACTCTTTTTACCACTTTTCCCTCCAAACTCCTTGCCAGGGTCTACCCCTTTGCAGGTTAACTTTTTGATCCGATTAATTAACATATTTGTGATCAGGATGGGCTCCCCAAGCCATAGGCACCCATCATGCACCAGCGTGAGGAGCTAGCACACACACACTGTGTTGATTATTGATTTATGAAAATGTGGCACATGGAGCATGTGCAACAACCCAGCCTGCTCAACACCTCTTACCCTCTTCATGGGTTCCAACTGTGTAACCCCAGTCTCTTCGTAGTAAATTTTCATCATATACTTGTTGTTCACCAAATGTGGGAACTTCTCATGGTCTGTGATATCCCAATCCTCCATTTTCAGCACTGGAATGTGTGCTAAGGTCGTTCCTTCAAATTCCACTTGTTCAGTCAATAGGGGTGTCAAAACCATAAATTTTCGGGAATCTAGGTCTTTGGTAACTTTGGTTTCTCCCTTCGCGAAAGGATATACTATGGGAGCCATGTGATAGGCTCGCCCTCCTCCACACCTTGGAATTCCTCCTCCTCCAAATCGACCACTTTCTTTGGTTGTTTATCTTTTTTCTCCTTTTGTCGTACTTCTCGGTTCTTTCTTAGTGATTGTGGCACCAGTATCAGCTTCTTCTGCTTCTCTTTGGCAATCTATTGCTTTGTCCTAGGCGACCTTGGCATCGTAGGCACAATGGTTGTAGCTTCCATACTTGATATCTTAGGGGTTGCCTCATCAGAGATGGCAGCTTCAGAACTCACAACTTCTATGGGGTTTATGGTAGTCATTTGCTCGAGAATGACCTTCTGGTTCCACTTAGGAAAGGCTCCAAATTTTGGGCTTGACACTAAATCCTCCCAGGATTGACAACTCATAAGCTTCAAAAAACAAAGCACCCTGACAACTCTTAGAATGCAAAGTGTTGTTCGGTGGACCAACATGCTAAATTTATAGGAGGATTTGACTTCAAATCCGACCATTCCCCCCAATTTCTGATCATAAATGCATCTTTGGCAGAAGATATTCAAATATTTTTTCCATATATGATGCCTACCCACTCCTCTTAACTGAATTTTTACCGTCAAATCATGAATAGTAACTCAATGGCTACTTTTGGACCCGTTTGCACGACATTATCCTCCATGGCACAACTCATCCAACGCAGTTTCACCTGGGCAACGTAGTTTATAGTCTTGCAATCCCTTGCATCTACCTAGATTACTAAGACTATCTTGCTTCCATATAGTCATTGCATAGGGGTAGGATCCCCTGTGTATAGCTTCAGCCTACTTCTATTCACTTTTCCAGGAAATGGTTCCCCGTTCAGCTTCGCGAGCTAAACTCTGCCACCATCCATGATCTCCTTAATAACATATGGCCCCAACCCGTGCATTTGAAACTTTCCTAGAAATTTCATGAACTTGCTATCATATAACAACACTAAATCACCTATCTTAAACGTGTGCAGCTTAATATGTCGATCATGCCATGCCTTCTCATGTTTCTTGTGCACTTGTTGGTGAAATCTTGCAAGAAAACAATCTTCTTCTAACTCCATGATTTGCACGAGCATTTCCTCCAAGGTCTCGCAATCCGCCATCTCTGTCAATGTTGCTATATGTAAACTTGGGACAATATACTCCATAGGCATTACTGCTTCAATCCCATAGACGAGTCTAAATGATGTTTGGCCTATCAACTTCTCGCAGATCGTCCTATAAGCCCATAAAACAACATGTATGCTCATGTCCCAGTAATTCCTCTACGCGTTGTAGACCTTCATCAATGCATTCTCCAAAGCCTTGTTAAAGGCTTCCATCGTTCCATTCACCTGTGAGTGATAGGATGTGCTTTTCTAATGATACACCTGGATTTCTTCAAGCATCGCACTGATCATTTCACTCAAGAAATGTGTACCCCTTTCACTCATCAATACCTTAGGGCCTCCAAACCATGTTAAGACATATTCAAACAAAAAATTCACAGTAGTGGTTGTTGTACAATCCTTCACTGGTTGCGCTTCTACCCACCTGGTTAAATACTCAGTTGCAGCAATGATATACTGCGCTCCTGTCTTCTTTCTTGATGGTTGTATTGGACCTATAAAATTAATGTCTGATTTATCAAATACCTACAAAAAAACCTGTGGGTTTAAAGGAAATTCATCCCTTCATGAAGACTTCCCTGTCATGTGGCAAGCATCACATGCCTTGCAGTATGCCTTAGAATCCTTGTGTAATGTCAGCCACCATAACCTAGTGCACAAAATCTTCTGCATGGTCGCTTTCCCTGCATAGTGACCTCCTGCACTCCTCCATGGGCTTCAACTAGGATACTAACATGTTCAAACACCAGAAAATACCTGCGAAGTATCTCATATGTTCCCATATTATACAAATGACCTGCAATCGCTGAAAAATCCGCAGAGTAAACTACTAACTCCTTCTTCTGCTGAGTGGAATAACCTTTTGGAGCTGTTCTCGTTGTTAAAAAATGAAGGATATCAGCAAAATGATCATCTGTGACGTGCACCGCAAAGAGCTGCGCATCCGACAGTCCTTCCTCCAAACTACTTGGTTCTTCACCTATTACAATCCTTGATAGATGGTTTGGGCCTGCATTCAACCTGCTAGGCTTCACAATTTCTTCAAAGTCATACTCTTGGAAAAATAGTAACCATTGGCATATCTTCCCCCCCAACACAGGCTTATTGACCAGGTAATTTAGAGTGGAGTGATCTGTATACATTTTAAGTGTCCACCCAACAAATAATTCCTAAACTTCTGCAACATGTAGACCATCTCCAGCCCTTCACTCTCTTTAGTGGAGTAATTCTTCTCAGCTTTGGATAACTTTCTTCTCGCGAAAGCTATTGGATGATCAATCTCCCCCTCACCCGCGTGTGTTAATATTGCTCCTAGCACAATACAAGAGGCATCACATGCACATGGAATTCCTTCTTTCAATCCAGAAGCACCAAAATAGGCACTGTCACCATTTTTTCCTTCAAGTCATCCAAATTGCACTGATAGTCTTCATCCCAACAAAAGATCGCATCTTTCTTTAACAATTTCTCCATCAGCATGGTTATCTAGGCATACGCCTTGATAAACTTCCTGTAATAACCAATGCATCCCAATGTGGCATGCAATTGTTTCACATTCCTAGGAGCTTCCAAATTCACTATTACGACAATCTTCATAGGGTCCACCATCAATCCTTATTTACGTACTACATGGCCAAGAAAAATCCCAAAGGGCACACATAATATGCACTTCTTTAAGTTCAACATGATTTTATACCTTCGACATGTATCTAGCATGAGGCGCAGACTTGCAACATGGCGATTCACCAACCCAAACACAGTCTAATAATCAAAATATACCTCCAAGAATTTATAAATAAAATCTTTAAACATTGTGATCACAACCTAGGAAAAAATTGCAGGCGCGTTCTTCAATCTGAATGGAATAACTGTATATTGAAAGCAACCCCACTTAGTCGCGAAGGTTGTTTTGCTTCGATCTTCTGGCGTGATCTTTATTTGATAGTATCCAAAAAATCCATTGATGAACGAATACACCTCTTGACCACCAACATTCTCTAGCACTTCGTCAGTAAATGGTGTTGGAAATGGATCATGCACACATGCATCATTCAACTTTCTTAGATCTAAGCATATGTGGATTTCTCATTTCTGTTTCTTTTCTTGGACTGCCATTGGGCTTACCCAATCTAATTCCTCTACTAGCTCAATAATACCCGCATTTGGCATCTTATCCAGTTCTTGGCGCATCTTCTCTTTATATTTGGGATTTAACTGATAAGGCCTCTACTTGACAGGCTTCACATCCAGCTTCAATGTGATCTTCATAACACCTAAATCTCCAATGATTCCTTTCAAATCTAAAAACTTCATTGGGAATAAATCCTGGTATTCGCACAACAGCTTAGCTACCTTATGCACCGTATCTTCATCCAAACAGTCTTTGATCTTCGCGAATTTAGGCATTGCTTCAGAGCTAACATTTACTTGTCAAGTTTTCAAATGTTATAATACATCTAGGTTCGACACCTTCGGTCCTTCGACTTCACGTTGTCCTTCTATTTATGGAATGGTAATATTCCGCAAATCATCCTCTTCTTCTTCAGCAATCACATTATAACATTCTAGCACATGGTGCAACTGTATACTCCAATCTGGCTGAGTCCCATTGACTGGTTCCTTTGGCATTCTGAGTATAGCTTCTTTTATCTCTTGTATTGCCTTATTGATGCTCTCAAAACCATCCTCAAAGCTGAAAGTTAATAGAAAACTCTCCCTTATGATGTCCCACTCAATTGTTCCATGGCGAAGTTTCGTCTCTAGATACCAATTCATTGGGATTGTATCTAAGGTGTGACAAAAAATGTGCATCCATTATGGTTGTGGTTATGTTCCCCAGGCCTTAGTCCATCATGCCAAATGATCATGTGGATCATCTTTTCCACTATATTTTTTTTTTCATCCGCTTATTAGCATACCCAAACCGTTATTTCATCATCCATCTGTATTATTTTCATCCAGCAAAGTTCTCCTTGTGTGTACCCCACCAATAGGTAGGCGTAGTGCACAACACCAATTCTAGTGCATGTAATCAATGCTCTTCCGATACTTCCCTTCAAATGCATCCAAAAACAACTCCACAATGGTCAAACCATCATAATGTGGGAGATTTCTTACCTCATTCGTGACACATCACATGGATTTGGTCATTATATTGCAACAGAGCTTAGATACTTCATGTAACCGATTCTGCTAGTCTCTAAGCTCTTCATCTCAATCTGAGGTGCAGGAGTTATCCCTGTCCCATGCAATTCATCCATCAGCTATAGGATTGATCCAATCCTCATCTCACATTGTTATCTTGTATATCTGATCCAAATCATCACCACTTTCTACATAGTCGCGAACAGGTTCAGTATAACGCGCTCCTTCTTCGAGGTCTACTGGTACTACAACCTTGAGCGAATTCCTCTCAAACATCATCTTCCATTTCTTCAAGTTGATTACCCCATTCATATCAATAGCCCAGTTAATTCCTAATAGTGCGGGGCAAGGGTTACTATCATCCACTATTTCAATGACCTCAAAGTCAGCCAGCACGCTTGCACCCCATCGGAATAATCTTTTGTCGATTTGTTATGCGCAGCTGAAATAGGAAACCATTGCATCATAGGTCTTCCCATCCTTTCCCATGTATGCTTAAGCAGGACATTCACATCAGATCCCAGATCCAAGATTACATGGTCCATTTCATATTCACATATTTGCACAATTAGCCTCATCTTGCACCCCGTTCGTGTCTTATGCTTACGAATCTTTCTTATTGTGCGATGTTCAGTGGGAGTCTTTTCCATACTAGCGCACTTGTCTATTAACTCTTGCAACTCTTCTACTGATTCCTGATCATGCAGAAGCTTCATACTAGTCTCTAGAAAAGTAGCAAGTATTGAAGGATCTTCTTCTTGTGTTGCACTAGTTTCTGGCATTTTCTCCTGACTTCGTAAGGTAGAGGTCTCAACGAAGTTATTTTTGGCTTTCATGAAGGTTTCTTTAGTGTGATTAAGATCAAAATATACTTCCTTCTCAGCAGCCTTGCACACCCATCCATCTTCCTTAGGCTTCTTACCTTTATCTGCACCAGTCGCCATGCCACTTCTCAACATGATATATATGCTCTGATCTTCTTCACAGGGTTCAACCCTCATCATTTGAATGTTCTGCATGGGCTATTGTGGCTACGCTTTCTTTTCTTGCAATTTTTCCATAAGGACAAGACATTCCTCTATGACATGGTCAAACTATTAACAGTACTGACACGAGGGATATGTGTGGTTTGTAAAATCTCGCGCAAAATGCCTTGCTTCACCACAATTATAGTAGATCACCTGCCCATGCCCTCATCCTGGTCCACCACCTCTTCTGCTTCCTCGGCCTTGGAATCCTCCACGTGCTGTTCCCGCGCCTTGATCCTGAGGTTGGTTCTCTACTTCCATCCTATAGGTAAGGGTTCTATCCATCATTAGCTTATAACTCCTATAATAGCATTCATTGTGTCCTACAAACTTACATAAATTGCAAAACAACTACTAAGGGTTATCTACAAATTTTTGCAATAAATAGCAGTTATCAGTAGCATGTTGTCTTGTAACTTGACAGATAGCACACTATAGCGCGTCTCTCATGCTTGACCCAACATTATTCTTTGGTTTCAGGTGAACAGGCCCTCCCCCTATAATATAGTTCTTATAGACTGAGCAATGATCCTTATCATGTCCATGGCTCTTACACTTCAGACAATAGACCTCAACGTGCACCTCCTGCTGAGCTTCCTTTCCTTTCTTCAGACTTTGCAACTCCAAGTGCAGGCTTTCCAGCTGTGAATGAATTTATTGCAATCCCAAGTTCGTATCCTACATGGGAAAGGCATCCAGCCTCATTGTGATCTCCAAGGATTCCTCTTGCGTTGCTATCTTCTGATGTGATAGAGGTACTCTTAAATGTGGCAAGAGCAACGCTATAAACCAGTCACAATGCTGGGAATCTATGATTACCATATGGGCCTATCTGATCAGGCACTTCAACCTCTAATCAAAGTCCCAAGGTGTCTCATCTATCTTCTGTCGGATTTCCTTAAATTCAATTACCGATTGTGCCTCTGACTTAGGCTTACTGAACTCCCAGTTCAGAGCTAGCTGGGTATCTTCCAATGTCATGTTGGGGTTATCAATGATATTACTTGATATACCATGTTAATGCACGATCCTGTAAGGCTGTAACCATCTGCACTTTCTTAATATTATCATCCATAATATGCTATGCTATCCAAAGAGCTCCTGTGACAAACCAAAACTGTTCTGGATCTTCTTTCCCTGTTCCTTTAAATATCGACATCTTCATCACATTCACCATGTTGAATGATGGAAATGGAGGTGGGGGGGATGGTGTAGGTGTATGAGGTGGAGGTGGAGTGGATGGATGAGGTATCCTCGGAATACCCTGCGTAATTAACTAAACTTCACTTCGCGGCGTAGTCAGCACCGTCCCTTCATCATCACTTGAAGGGGTTCAATGAGCAGACTATATTCTGGGTTGGATCTTTCATTTCTTCTAAGAATCTCCCACTTCAAGTAGCCCCAAACATAGAGGTAAATTCATAACCCTCTTTTCACATAACAACATTTTAATCATAGTCTTTAATGATTTCAGATACT
Source organism: Pinus taeda (assembly GCA_000404065.3). Classification (NCBI taxonomy): domain Eukaryota; kingdom Viridiplantae; phylum Streptophyta; class Pinopsida; order Pinales; family Pinaceae; genus Pinus; species Pinus taeda. The sequence continues at coordinate 48,045 of APFE031037746.1, forward strand.
TGCCTTGCAGTCCTTTAAATGGCCTTCGTTCCACTTCACTATAGCTGATATTTTTGTCGATCATGAAATAAGTCATAAAGCTTCCCAATGTATGATCAATTCAGTGATTTGTAGCCAGCGTGATATTGATTTCTGATGCTTCCAAACATTGCACCAGCTCAGGAGTCCACACTATAAGACTGTTAAGTCTCCACGTCCCTTGACTATCAACCAATTTAGAAAATCACTCTTGTAGTTATTCATGGAAGAAACATAAGAACACATCAGTCTCATCTGTGTACAAAAACCTCTGCAACCACTATTCCTTAGACAAGTTAGGGCTCATGTTCTCTTGAGCAACAAACACGTGCACCTTTCAATCAATCCACTAGTCAATCTCTTTCTTCGTAGGGAACCATTTATCACACATCTCTTAGATAGATCCTAGTCCTTGCAATGCAACCAGTTGTTGGCTTAAGGGGGCCTAACCCAGGTTTAGATTTGTTCGCGTCAACCAAAAAACCCTAACTATTGGATCTTTCAACAACAAACTGCATAGCGTAGGTTGTAGTCTCACTTAAAGCACTATTGGGGGATGCTAGAACTAGGTTTTTGCATCCAGAGATATCATGATAAGTGGTATTAAGCTCTTGTAGCTCAGATCTGCCTTCGTGCAGATCAAAATCCTTATAGGGCTTGCTACTGCAACTCTAAGAAAATGGCTTCTAGACCTTCACAAAGGTCTACGATTAGGCTTTATAGACCCTAAGGAAGCAGTTTATCTACTTCCACACACTAATTAATAACCCTAGATCTGCCTTCACATAGATCTATCCAATTCACTAAAAATCATAGAAGATTCAACATTTATCTTCACAAAAACATATAATCACTTAATTCATGCATCAATATTATAAATTCAATAGATTCGCACAACAATTACACATTATTTCATGGAAAAAAATATTATTAAGCGACAAAACATAACATAAACTGAGTTCACAATAATACTCAGATGCAAAGTATTTCTTCAGAATCAGTCTTTATTAAGCTTCCACGTTTAGATTACAGACACCTTTACCCTGTGCACTTAGTTGTGGGGGTCCGTGCACTCATCTGCGGACTTGTTGGGGCCTCCTACGCACTCAGTTGCAGGAGTCTTCCCCTTTTGCCTAAGTACAAGATGCATAGCCTTCCTTCCTTATCACTTGCCTAAAAAAATCTCTATATTGAGTTACTTATCCTCCGCTACCTCTTAGACTCGCTATGACTCAACTATATATAGATTTCTTTAATACAATACCATGGTCCGTGGACCATGGGTGACGTGAACCATGGGTGAGTCTAAGAAAGGACCTATTATTTACCCAAACAAGGGGCTAAAACCCCTTTGATTCCTATCTAGTTGCACGCTATGCATCCACATTTCGTGGAGACTTTACAACTTTTACAAAAATTTTACAAAAATTGGGTTACTAACCCCAAAACTGACCCTAAGGATCCTATCCCAACGGGCATCTATCTCAATTTTAAATGGTTGTTGCAGGTCTGGTAATGTGAGCATTGGTGTAGAGCAGAGGAAATGCTCCAAATCAACAAATGTTTTTTTTTTTTTTTAAGACCAAAATAGCTTTTCTTTCTCTTTGCCCTTAGTGACTTAAATAAAGGAAAAATGATATGAGAGAATCCCAACACGTACCTGTGATAGAAATTGGAAAGACCTAGAAAGTTGCAGAGCTATGTTAGAGTGATTAGGGCTAGCCAATAATGAATAACTCATATCTAGGCTAGGTCCACATGTACACCCCACTCATTAATGACGTGCTCCACATATTGAACCTGGATCATACGAAAAGTGCATTTCTCCAAACTGTCAGACAATTTGTGTTTTCGCAGGGTTTGGAGGACCTGCTGAAGATGATGTATGTGCTCTTCCCAACTCCGGATAAAGATCAGGATGTCGTCTACATACACCACCACAAACGAGTTTATGAAGGGTCCCAATATGTCATCCATCAGCCTCATGAAGATTGTGGGGGAATTCGTCGACCCTAAAGGCATGACTTTCCATTTGAAAAGGTCCTCCTTGAATTTGAAATAAGCCTTCCACACATTGTAGGGTTAGATTGCTACTTGATGATAACCGTAATTCACGTCAATATTGTTGAAATATTTGGCCCCCTTTAGCTGGTCCAGAAGGGAATCAATATGTGGGATTGCATACTTTTTCAGCACCCTATAGTCAGTATAGAGCCTTCATGTTCTTTCCTTCTTCTGTACAAACACATTCGGGGTCCCACAAGGTGATAAACTTGGCCTAATGTGTCATTTTTGCAATATCTCCTCAATATGCCTCTTGATTTCATCATTATCTAGAACATAGTGTTAGTATATTGGTCCATTGGGTAGTGATGTAGTTGGGTTCATATCGATGGAGTGCTCGACCTAACAGTGCAGGGGTACCCCTGTGGGTGAGGTGAAGATGTCGATGTACTCCTCCATGACCTTGTCCATATGTTGTTGTCATGCGGAAGAGCCTTGTCTTAATGTTGTGGATGTGTCAAAAATATTCCTCTTGATATGAGGGCGAATCATAAGGAAGAAAAATTTCATGGTTTGGGAAATGATCTTATTGCATTGTTTAGCAAAGATCAAAGTAGTAGGCGGTGCTACCTCTAGTATCTTGTACATTTTCTGACCCAAAGTAATAATAATAGAACACGGTCTAGATTCATATGAAACATCATGATTCCATAGGTATGGATTACCTAATAAAACATCACAGACTTCCAGAGGGGAAACATCGCACAATAACTCATTTGCAAAGGGCTTGATGCTATAAGGCAAGCGACATTGTTGGTTAACACAAAGATCTCGCCCTTGGTGGAGCCACCTGATGGTGTATGGTTGTGGGTGTAGCGTTGGTGGAGCTTCAATCTCTTAACAACCTCAACTGAGATTAGGTTCTTCTCGCTACCACTATCAATGATGAACTTCATCGACAAACCCTTTACCCACATATGTGAGTGGAAAAGGCACCCCCCCTCCTCTAGATCCTCAGATTCCGCCTTTTGGAGCTTGTTGGTGGCTATTGTCATAGTGGGTTCAACATCAATGATTTTCTTTCCCTTGTTGGTTCCCTTGTCAGGTTCTAGCTCATAATTAGAGCATGCATCTATCTCTGAGTCTTTTAGCTCAACCACCAGCGCCTGCTTTGCATGATATTCGTTCGTGTTGTGAGTGGGAGTTTTATGGAACTCACACCACTTGCTGGTGTCTTTCTTCGCCTTCCCATTATTCTTGGCTTGTAGCTTAGAGGATTTTTCTAGGGGGGTTGTGGCCTAACTCTGCATTTTTATTTCTAGATTGGGGGTGCCTTTGCTCTGCTTTGGGTTTGCATATCCAAAGTCTTGCTTCTTTTGCTTGAATTTCTGCTCAATCTTTACATCATATTGGTATGTTGCACTAAGAGAAGAGATGTCCAAAAAATCCATTTCCTCTTAAATGTATTTGTGCAAACAAATGTGGTACTATAGCACCAAATGTTTCTCAGAAACTTTGATACCTAACTTTGTGCACAGGGTATGGAAAAGATTCGTCATCTCATGCACATATTGATCCCTTTGTTGCCGTAACGTAGTACAATATGTGTACTTGTCCTCATAGCTCCCCAAGGGGTGATATTGTTACTTGATGGTGTCTTGGAAAGAATTCCAAATGGGTGCATATGAAAATAGTGAGGGTTATCTCTCGTCCCTTTGTTCACGGTAGGTTTTCCACCAGTCCTTGACATGGGGAGTGGCTTTGAGGAGTGGAAAAGTAATATTTTCCCTATTGGAAAAATCATGAACATAAAAATATCCTTCAAATAGATTTAACCATCTATTTGGCCTTCAAATATGGGAATGTCAAGTTTAATTGTACCTTGAAGGGAGTGGCACCTCTAGAATGGCTTCTAGATGAAGATGTGTCACAGGTGGGAATCTACGGAAGGATCTGGGAAAATTTGTGCCTCATCACGTTCCTTTGTCACTCGAGGGATTCTTCAAGCAATATTTTGAAAGGATCTGCTGGTCCCTCATATTTATTTTCTTCTAGCATGCGAGGTCATCAGGGTTTACGAGGCTAGTCTTGCAAAGGTTCAACTAGTTCGAGCCCTAACTCCTTATACCCCGACCTCATTGGGGACATGCAAAGCAAAACATAGAAAGAGCATACTGCTATGATATCACTGATCAAGAATTATGTAGTAATACAGATATAAACATAAAAACATTGTTGGAGTAGAAGTAAATCTTCATTTCATTAATATCAAAGAACTGAAATATGCTTAAATACATAATGGAAATAAACTAGCTCAAGAAATGATAGGTTATCTCTGAGAAGAGATGTGGTGGCTACATGCCTCTAAAGTGTGTTACAATGAGGCTCAAGGGCCTTTTTATTATTGAACAATAAATGGAAACCATAAACAACCAAAACCCTAACCCTATGAGATTAAACGCCAAGAGTTTCTGGGTCCCGTTGGGGTTAGTTGGATAACCAACTTCTCAGGGTTGTAACTTGGTCACATGATTTTAGTTTGACACATATGATACCTTGATAAAAAGGTATCTCCATGTACTACAATATTTGTGGCAAGCCCTTCACAACAATTAAGAGCTTGTTGTGGACCTCAAAAAAATGTTGTTTAGGGGGTCAAAACAACTTCAGAAGTTCAGGACCCGAAAAAATGCTAAAAATAATCAATTGTGCTATAATAAAGGAAATTGATGAAATCAGCTAGTGGTCTAGGTGGAATAGGAAGGTGGCCACCAATATCCACCTTGATCAGTCCTACCCCCTAGGAATGAATGATCCTCATTGCATGTAAAGCCTCCATGAGGTGAGGAAATTTATGTTGAACCTGGTCCCTGGTGAGCCACTTGCCCTGGTGAAGGAGTCAGCCTACTTTGACAACTTGATATAGCTAGATCCTATACTGGATAGTGTTATTAATATGTATGTCCATGATTCTATCATTCATGTCCTTTTTAATACAACTAGGATTGAGCTCTGTTAGGGTTATATGCTCAACAATGTAGATGTGTCCAGCAATGGGGGGAAATTATGGTCGCACTCGGTCCATAATGAATACTAGGTGCAAGACAAGGAATGGTGGATTGTTGAGCTCTAAATCATTTTTCTCCTACATCATTTTTTATGGTGTAAAAACCATATCAGAGAGGGAAAATACTACGATGGATTCCAGCGAGGCACTCCTTCTACAGATGTAACCAAAATTTGTCACCCACTTGGAACTTGTGTGGCACCCGATGTTAATCATGACACTATTTGTACTTAGCCTTTGATCTATCCAATATGTCATGGACCTACTAGCAGATGTGCTTAATGCATTCAATGAATTTGATAGCTCTATCAACTTTGGATTGTACTTGAGTTGAATATTCTTGGGTAGCTACAAGTGGTATGGCAACATAATTGGGACATAGTGGCTAGAATCCCAACCCCACCTCAAAGGGGTTGTGTCCAGTTGAGTTGTGGAGAGCTCTATTGTAGTTGTGCAGGACATAGGGGAGGATTTCATCCCATATGTGTGGATGCTTTGAGTTGTACATGCACAGGATGTGCATGATCATCTTGTTGACGACATTTGTTTGGCTATTAGTTTGGGGGTGGAAGGTTGTGAATTTAGTGAGCTTGGTATCCAAAAATGACCAGAGGCTTGACCATAATGTACATAGGAACCTACTATCCTTATATGAGGTAATGGACATTGGAATCCCAAAGTGTACCCATACGTGTTCAAAGAATATTTTAGCAGTGGCTTTTGTTGTGATACTCTTCTTACAGACTGCCAGAATGGCCATCTTAGAGAATTTGTCAATGACCAAGAAGAAACGGTCGTTTCCATGCTTGGTAGAAGGAAGGCTCGACATATAATCCATAGAGATGGATTCCCAGGTTCAGCTAGGAGTAGGAAAAGGAGTATACGTGCCTTGCTTCTTGATTGTAGGTTTGGAAATGGTGCAATCAGTCTAGGATCTAATACACTTCCCAACATCTTGTTGAAGGTTCGGCCAATAAAAATACTTCTACATCACTGCCATTGTCTTTTATACCCCAAAATATCCAGCGACTTGACTATAGTGTGCCTCCCAAATCATCTTAGCATGCTGGCTTGAAGGAACACATAGGTGTCACAGGTGGTATAACAATGCATCCTGGAGGTGAAAGTATGGAACTTGCTTACCTTCCAGGAGCATCTAGTATGTGGTTCTGAATTTTTGATCAATCTTGTAATGATGACCCAATCCTGAAGATTTGTGTCCACAACAGTCAAGCGCAATGTTCAGTGCCATAACCGGTAATCGACTGAGTTAGTCTGTGACATTATTAATGTCACCCTTCTTGTACTTAATGCTCAAATGGAATTGTTGTAGATATGTGGACCATTTATGGTGGAAATCGTTCTAAAACTTTCCTTGTGTCTATATGAACTGTAGGCTTTAATGGTCTATTTGGATGGTTGTTTCCTTCCCCAGAATGTAACACTTCCATTGTGAGAAAGACTGCACAATTGAATACATCTCTTTGTCATAGGTGGGATATTTTCAGACTATATATGAAAGTGTCTCACTTTTATATGCCATTGTATGCCCCTATTTGGTAAGAATTGCACCAATATCATAATCAGAGGTGTCTGCTCAATTTCAAATGGTTGTTGCAAGTATGGTAATGTGAGCACTAGTGCAGAGTGGAATGCCTTTTGTTGGGATTCAAACAAAAATATATTTTCTTTCACTCTACCCTTAGTGACTTCACTCAAAGTCCAAGTGATATGAGAGAATCCTAACACAAACCTATGATAGAAATTGGTAATACCCATAAAGTTGTGAAGCTTTGTTAGAGTGGTTGGGGCTAGCCAATCCCAAATAACTTATATCTTGGTTGGTTCCACATGAACACCCCACTCATCATGCATGTACCCCACATGCATTTCTCCAAATTGGCACACAGTTTGTGTTGTTATAGGGTTTGGAGGACCTTCCAAAGATGGAGTATGTGCTCTTCCGAACTCTGGTTGAAGATCAAGATCTCATCTAGATACACTACCATGAGTTGGTGAAGTGTTGTAATATTTCATCCATTAGTTGCATGAAGGTTGTCGGGGCATTCTTCAAACCAAAAGGCATGACCTGCCATTCAAAAAGCCCATCCTTGAATTTGATGGTAGTATTCCACACATCATAGGGTTTGATAGTACCTGGTAATAACCGAACTTCAATTCAATATTGCTGAAATATTTGGCCCCCCTGAGCTGGTCCAGAAGGTTATCAATCCATGGGATTGGATGCCTATTGCAAAAAATAATCTTATTCAATGCCCGATAGTCAATGTAGAGCCTCCAAGTTCCCGTCCTTCTTCTATACCAACATGATCGAGCTCCCACTAGGTGATGAACTTGGCTTAATGTTCCCTTTTTGAAAAATCTCTTGAATCCAACTCTTGATTTCATCATTCTCTAGAAAAAAGTGTTGGTAGATTGTTCCATTAGGTAGCGATGCACCTGAGGTTAGATTGATGGAGTACTTGACCTGACAGTGTAGGGGTACCCTTGTGGGTGAGGTGAAGATGCCCCTGTACTCCTCCATGACCTTGTTCATTTGTCGCTACAGTGTAGAAGAGCCATGTTTGGAGGTTGTGGATGTTGCCACAATCTTCCCCTTTCTCTGAGGGTGAATCATAAGGAAACCAAATTTCTCGATCTAGGAAATAATCTTACTACATTGTTTAGCAAATATCAAATAAAAGGTGGTAATCGGTGCTACCTCTAGTATCCTTTACAATTTATGAACCAAAGTAATACTAATAGAATGAGGTCAAGATTTATATATAGCATGGCGCTTCCATAGGTATGCCTGACTTAATAAAATATCAATGACTTCCATTGGGGAAGCATTGCACAATACCTCATCTCTAAAGGGCTTGATGCCATAAAGTAGGATGAAATTTTGGCTGGCACAGAGATCTCGCCCTTGGTGGAGCCACCCGATGGTGTACGGTTTTGGGTGCAACGTTGTTGGAAATTTCAATATCTTAATTACCTCAACTGAAATCATTTTCTTCTAGCTCCTGCTATCAACGATGAACTGCACTGGTGAACCCATTACCCACATCTACAAGTGGAAGGGGAACTCCCCCTCCTTTCGATCGTCAAGTTTTGTCTCTTGGCACTTGGTGGTGGCTACTGTTGTAGTGGGTTCGATGTCAATGATTTGTTTTCCCTTGTTTGGTTCTAAATTAGAAGCAGAGCATGCATCTGTCTCTGAGTCTTTTAGCTTGGCCACCAACGCCTACCTTGCTTGATATCCATTCGTGTTGTGAGTGGGAGTTTTAATGAGCTTACACTACTTTTCAGTGTCTTTTTTTGCCTTCCTATTATTCTTGGCTTGTGGCTTCAAGGAGTTGTTTTGCGGAGTTGCAGCCTGAATCTTCCCTTCGCTTTGTGGCTTGGGGGCACCTTTTCTCTTCTTTGGGTCAGATCCAAAGTCTAACTTCTTTTGCTTGAATTTTTTCTCAATATTTGTAGCATATTTGTATGTTTCACCAAGCGAGGAGATGTCCAGGAAATCCATTTCATCTTGACTATATTTTTGCAAACAACTATGGTACTTGAGCACCAAATGTTTCTCAGAATATTTGATACCCAACTTTATGTGCAGGGTATGGAAAATATTTGTCATCTAATGGACATCTTAGTCCCTTTGTTTCCAAAGTATAGTCCATTGTATGTACTTGTCCACATAGCTCTCCACAGGGTAATATTTTCCTTGATGGCGTCTTGGAAATAATTCCAAGTGGGTGCCACTGAAAATAGTGAGGGTTCTCTCTCGTCCCTTTGTTCACAGTATAGTTTCCACCAATCCCTAACATGGGGGGTGACTTTGAGGAGTGAAAAAGTAATATTTTCCGTATTGGAAAATTCATGAACTGAAAAATATCCTTCCAATGGATTTAAATATCTATCTATGTTTTCTGCATCTATCCAGCCTTCAAATATGGGAATGTCAAAGTTGACTTGTACCTTGAAGGGAGTAGCACCTCCAGAGTGGCTACTAGATGAAGATGCATCCCCTTTGGGCATTCACTAAAGGATATGGGCAAAGTTGTCCATCATTGCATTCCTTTTTCACTCAAGGGATTCTTTGAGCAATATTTTGAAATGATCTCGTGCTCCCTCATTTTTCTTTTCTTTCACAATGGGAGGTCGTCAGGGTTTGCAGGTACGGTATTGTAAAGGTTCAACTAGTTTGAGCCCTAACTCCTTATACCCCTACCTTGTTGAGGAAATGCAAAGAAAAATAAAGAAAGAGAAAACTGCTTTGATACCACTTATTCGAACTTATGCAAGAATGAAACAAAATACATATATAAACATAAACATAGAGATGCAGCAAAAATAAATCTACATTTCATTAATATCAAAGAACCAAATGATGCTTACATGCAAAATAGAAATAAACTAGTTTGGATGATGGTAGCTTATCTCTGAGAAGAGATGTGACGGCTAGATACCTTTGAATTGTGTTACAATGAGGCTCAAGGGAATTTTTATTATTGAACACCAAATGGAAACCCTAAACAACCAAAACAATAACCTTAGGAGATGGAACGCCAAGAGTGTCTGGGCCGTATTGGGGTTGGTTAGATAGCCAACTTCACGGGGTCATAACTTGGCCATATCATCTCCATTTGACACATAAAAAATCTTGTTAGAAAGGTCTCTCCGAGTATTCAAATATTTGCAACAGGTAGGCCTATTGTGGACCTCAAAAAAATGTCATTTTGGGGGTCATAACAACTTTAGAAGTTTAGGACCTGAAAAACTACTAAACATAGTAGATTATGCTATAATCAAGGGAATTGATGAAACTGGCTAGAGCTACAGGTGGAATATTCAGGTGGCCACCAATATCCACCTAGATTAGCCCTCCCCCCTTGGGAAGCAATGGTCCCCATTGCGTGCAGAGCCTCCATGAGGTGAGGAAATTCTTATTGAACCTGGTGAGCCACTTTTCATAGTTGGATCCTTTGTTGGTGAGTGTTCTTGATCTTTGTGTCCATGATCCTATAAGTCGTGGCATGTTTGATATAGCTTCGGTTGAGCTCTATTAGTGTTAGCTGCTCAACAATGTCTGATGTGTCTAGTAATGGGGGAAAGTATGGTCATAGACAATCCACATTGAGTTTTGGGTGCAGGCCAAGGAATGGTGGAATGCTGAGCTCAAAATCATTGTCTCCTATAACCTTAGTGATTGTGTAAGGCTCATATCAGAGTGGGTGAAGCTTGCGATAGGCACCACCAAGGCACTCCTTCTACCAATGTAACCCAACTTTTTCACCAACCTGGAACTTGTGTGGCACCCAATGTTGATCATGATGTTGTTTGTACTTAGCATTTTCTCTATCTAATATGTCATGCACCTACTGGTGGTTGTGATGAATGCATTCAATGAAGTTGGTAGCTCTGTCAGCTTCAACCTAGACATGAGTCGAATCTTCCTATGTAGTTTCAAGTGGAATGGAAACATTAATGGGACATAGTGGCTGGAACCCCAACCCCACCTAAAAGGGGTTGTGTCCAATTTATTTGTGTAGATCTCTAGGGGAGGATTTCATCCCATGTGCGTGTATGCTTCAAATTTTACATGTGAGGATGTGCATGATCATCCTGTTGATGAACTTTGTTTGGACATCAGTTTGGGGGTGGAGTGTCGCAAACTTAGTGAGCTTGGTATCTAACAATGATCAGAAGATTGACCATAATGTATTTAGGAACCTGTTGATGCCTTGAAAATCGTTGCATCAACATCGGGGAAAACCACCCAGTCTGAACCTTAATGCAGCTCCTTTTATGTTTGGGATGGTGGCTCCGACTGGATATAATGGGACCAGTTTCCCAGTGATGAATAAAAAAGGGATGGATGAGTGACTGGTATTCAAACTTTAACTTGGGACACCTGTTGGTTGTTCCTAGTAAAACCATACAACCAGAGAGCCGCCCTCAAGTGCCTAACAGATGCAATCGGGTGTATCACTCCCGATATACACGATGCCACATATTCGGCTCAGCTCAATTCTCGTGTCAGCCGCCCTCAAGAAGTGGAACCGATGCTAGCGATATGCCAACTCAAATCAAAGGGAAAACAGCCAGAGTGATGAATCATTCTGCCGACTACCAAATTGCTGTGAAGGAGATATTCAAGATCAAGTTATACCAATTAAATATCATTTTAATTTTGTAGTTAGTTAGTTTAATTAAGTATTTATAGACCCTTTCATGCATTTAGAAAGGGTCCTGAGTTTTTGTATATGACTTAAACCTGAAGTTGCACTACTGTACTTCAGGTATATTTTTTTATAAAGGCTGGGCCAATTATTCCAATTTTTGACAACGAAGCTTTTATGTGGATGTGCACTACTGCCTTTATTTAAAATTATCTCTGAGTTGAAAGAAGAAATTCGAATTGCGATTGATGTTGGGAATGATTTGCAGTTCATATGGTACTACTATCTATGTCTGAATCCATTCTTTTTATATGAATTGTTATTTGATTATTCTTGCTATTATTGAATATATGCATGTGTTTCAACAGCATTCTTTATACTTTCCACTACTGGATGTTTACAGGATGCTTTTCTTTTAGTCATACATATATCAGTAATATATAAAAGACAAGTGTAACAATGTTTTATTAATTACTTTGTTCAACTATTTGAACAAAGCAATTATTATATGAATGAATGTATATGTTTATTGAATAGAGTCATCTATATGCTTATTGATGAACAAAGATCATCAAACGTTGCACTTAAGAATAGAAATT
>APFE031037746.1:68799-83074 GCA_000404065.3 Pinus taeda
AAATGGGTCCCTTTTAGATAAAATTGGTATCAACTTATCATTCCTCAAAAGGTCTGAAAAGAAACAAAACATTATAAACCTTTTGAATGAACACAAATCGGTCTTATAAAAATAAATGAATAATTCTTTATCATTGTGATAAAGCGATCTCAAGATCGCATATCGTAATAACAAAGGATGCATAACAAAAGGACCCATTGGTTTGCCCCGATGCGACAAGCGCGAATAACTATTAGATATCGGGAAGGTAAGCGATTGTAACAAAAGGCCCCCTCTCTTTGCTATGATGCGATATTGCTATTGGCGATCGGGGAATATAACATGCATGCAACATAAGGCCCTCTTTTAAAAACTCCCAATGCGAATTAGCGATATCGCTATCGACGATCGGGGATTTCGAAATGACACAAATATAACTACTCAAGCATTCCTCCAATCTCTGATTGCCATAAAGCTAAGTGCGAATTTCAAAAAGGATTGTAAAGGCTTGGGTATATTATGTTAAATTATTATTAAAAGCCTTTCTATTCCCGATAGTGATTCACTTGTGACCAGCCGCCAAAAAATCAAAGCCATGCTTAAATGAATTATTTGGCGAATAAACGATATGATGAGCATTTAAATGATTGACGGGTTTAAATGGCCAATTAATGGAGCAGTTATGCCAAAATCTCTTCAGAGATTGTATCCGCAGCAATATTATTTTAATCCTCCATTATTCATTGATTGATATAACTCTTTCATACTTGGTTTGCACCACCTATTCTCTGCATTACATTCATTTTATCTCCTGCGTAGAGCTCCTCCGAAGCAGCAAATTTAAGTCAAATGGGGAAGAAATCTAAAAAATTTGGAACAGCTTCAGCTTCCGGCGTAACAGGAAAATCTACCGCCGATCTGGGACCAAGTAAAAAAGGATTTATCTCAGACACTACATGTCTTGGTCTCGGTAATACTAGTTGGCAGAGCATCTATAATCTGGTTGAAGCCGAAGAACCTCAAGAAGTATCAGTACAAGCTACAGTAGGTTCGAACCGAAAGTCTGAGGCTACCCTAAAGGATTTAGCCGATTCTTACTTACACCGGATAGCGGCTCGAGAGAAAATTCTTCCATACACAGATGTAGTAAGGTGGGAAGTTGAGGAAATCCCGATTACAAACAGAACATTTTGCACAGTCGACGAGAGAGTCTTCGGTTCGTTTCAACCCAATGATTTGAGACAAATGTACCATTTGCCTGAACTAGAGAAGAAGTATAATAAAGCATTTCTGGAGAAGTTCAGAGATGAAAATGAAACTGAATCAGCACCTATACGGGAATGGAGACAGAACCCCGCAAAACACAAGCATGAGTCCTCGGGTAAGTACTTTGTCGATTCTTGTGTTCTCCTTATTGTTATGCTGGGGTGATGATGTGTAGGATTTGGGGGTTGCATGATTCTTCAAAATTCTCAATAGAGATGGTATCTTTAATGGAAGCAGCGGTCAATAGCGAAATAATGGATTGGGGAAATATATTATCCGATAAGTTAGCAACTGCTATTCTTGAGTTCAGAAATAAAACCCACGTTACTGATAGGTTTATTCCTCCATTTTTATTATAGTGCCTACATCTTAGATACTCTTTGTTTTAACTCTGAATTTCCTATGCTAGGGTGGACATGGACTCCACAGGACCCCATGCTGATTCATATCTATCACCAGAAGTTGTGGAAAGCCCATTATAGGCACCACCTATATCAATTTTGCAATGGATTTATGTTGCCCATTTACTATGCAATTTTTGACAAACCTGCTCCTAATATTTCCTCACAAGCAGAGATTGACTTGACAGCCTTAGGAAACTAGTTCGGAGAAGATAAATTTACATATATAAGAGTTTTTGGCAGCCATGCTAGGCCTCATGTTCTCCCCTTGTACATACCCGACAAACTATTGGCTAGAGAGATAACATATCAACTTACATCCGCAGGAGCGACCAAGACTCTGAGGAATTCAAAGAAGCAATTTTGGCCTCCTTTTCCTCTAAGGTGTGGTGTTTACACTCTGCATGACTGTAAGCATGCAGAGAAAGAAGCAGAAAAGATAAATATACTAAATCTCGCCACTCTTCCTAATAGACGATTTGATCCAAGGAAAATCGTCTATAATGTACTGGATCATGCAAAACTCACTAAGTTTGAACATAAATAAGATGAGTTTGATGATCTATTTTCTTCAGCGGAGTCATTATTTCAGGTTCAAACATTAGCTAAAATGAGATATCATGACAACGGGTTAGTGGAATTCAACAAACTCAGAGAGCAGAGGTTGCAAACTCTGCCTCTAGATTTGCTAGCTACTACCCCGATGACACAATCAAGCAAGCTTGAACAACGACTTACCAATGAACCTCCTGCTACATCAGAAATTTTTGAAGAAGTCCAAAGAAAAGAGTAGGAGGAACTCCAGAGGAAAGAGCAGGAGGAAGTACAGAGGAAAGAACAGGAGGAAGCGCGAAGGAAAGAGCAAGAGAAAATACATGAGGAGGAACAGAAAAAGGAGCAGGATAAGAGCAACAAGGATGTGAATGTCGATACCCAGATTGACCCAAGATTTCTCCAAGAATGGCAGCAATTTGACTCAATCATAAGAAATCTGGAAATCTCAAAAAATGTCGATACATCCAAAGCGACTGATACACAAGATACAGCGACAAAAAAGGTTCCAAGTGAAGGAACCAGCAGCCTACCCCCTAGTACAGACTTAGAAATAATTCCGAAAGATCCTTCGAATCAAATCATTTCACAAGTGGAGGATATACCTCCATTGGATGTCTTTTACAACCCAAAACACAGGGTCGTAGTAAAGCGACAGCGGAAAAGGAGAAGGATTGATCAACCTTCCCTATTCCCCCAACAAATAGAGACAACCAATGTAGTTTGGAAGGAGGATTTCGATCCTTCCGATGACCTAACAAAGTTGTCCCAGTATGTTGGAGCCTATTCGGTGGCCACCATGGACAAGGCATCGGAAGTGAGTAATTTGCTAAAAGAAAAGGACCATGCAATTATTTTGTTACAAACACAACTATCGGAGGCACAACAGAAAGCTGAAAAATTAGAACAACAATTGTTAACGCAACAACAGTTAAATAATCAACTGAATAAGCAACTACTTGAAGAGAAACAGAGGGTAGATTCAAGCGCGATTCAAAGGCAGAAAGAATTATCGGAAGAATTGGCAAAATTGAAGACGATGAATGAACTAATGGTAAAGACAAAAGATGACCAAACTGCTCAATTATCACTTCAAATACATAAGTTCAAGAATCTTCCGCAGCCTGCCGATTTCAGGGCAGAAGCACTACAGATTAATAAGGCACTAGTAACACAAATAAGATTATTGTGTCATAAAATTTCTCAAGTTGAACGCCTGTGTGACATAACAGCATCAATAATCGATAAATCATTCGATGTTAGATAGGACTTAGAGCAGGCCGCTGAAACCTTAACAGATTTTCTTACTTAGCAGGAAACTAGGGAGGGACAGGCATCAAATTTTCCTAAAATCCTAGAATCACATAAAGAAATCCTATTCTTGGAATGACAGTCCCAATTGATGAAGGCAGAGAGAGCAGTTTCTAGATGCAAATTATCCACAAGTAATTTGATTGAATTAATTAACAATACTCTCTATTTAACTAATATGATCTCTCAATGTACACCAGGTAAATTGCTATCGGCTAAAACATTGGAGCAATCATGTTATCAAGAGCTGGAAAAGAATGGGAGGTTGATTATAGGTATTCAAAGTTTAACTTGGGACACCTATTGGTTGTTCCTAGTAAAACCATACAGCCAGAGAGCCACCCTCAAGTGCCTAACAGATGCAATCGGGTGTATCATTCCCGACATACATGATGCCACATATTCGGCTCAACTCAATTCTCGTCTCAGCCGCCCTCAAGAAGTGGAACCGATGCTAGCAATATGACAACTCAGATCAAAGGGAAAACAACCAGAGTGATGAATCATTATGCCGACTACCAAATTGTTGTGAAGGAGATATTCAAGATCAAGTTATACCAATTAAATAGCATTTTAATTTTGTAGTTAGTTAGTTTAATTAAGTATTTATAGACCCTTTCATGCATTTAGAAAGGGTCCTGAGTTTTTGTATATGACTTAAACCTGAAGTTGCACTATTGTACTTTAGGTATATATTTTTTATAAATACTGGGCCAATTATTCCAATTTTTGACAACGGAGCTTTTATGTGGATGTGCACTACTGCCTTTATTTAAAAGTATCTCTGAGTTGAAAGAAGGAATTCGAATTGTGATTGATGTTGGGAATGATTTGCAGCTCATATGGTACTACTATCTATGTCTGAACACATTCTTTTTATATGAATTGTTATTTGATTATTCTTGCTATTATTGAATATATTCATGTGTTTCAACAACATTCTTTATACTTTCCACTATTGGATGTTTACAGGATGCTTTTCTTTTAGTCATACATATATCAGTAATATATAAAAGACAAGTGTAACAATGTTTTATTAATTACTTTGTTCAACTATTTGAACAACAATTATTATATGAATGAATGTCTATGTTTATTGAATAGAGTCATCTATATGCTTATTGATGAACAGAGATCATCAAACGTTGCACTTAAGAATAGAAATTTCCCGGGATAGAATAGTTATTTGTATTTTTGCTTTTAGATTAAGTCATCCATCCATTATCATTTATTAGAAAACCAGTCACTCATCCATCCCTTTTTTATTCATCACTAGGAAAATGGTCCCATTATATCCAGTCGAAGCCACCATCCCAAACGGAAAAGGAGTTGCATTAAGGTCCGGACTGGGTGGTTTTCCCCGATGTTGATGCAATGATTTTCGAGTCATCAACAGAACCTTCTATCCCGATCATAAATAATGGATTGTGGGATCCTAAAGTGTACCCATGCTCGTTCAAAGAATACTTTGGCAGTGGCTTCTGCTGTGATACTCTTCTTGCAGGATGCCAGAATGGCCATCTTAGAGAATTTTTCGGCAACCATGAAAACATAGTCGTTTCCATGCTTGGTAGAAGGAAGGCCCAACATGTAATGTGTGGAGATGGATTCCCAGGCACTACTAGGAGTATACAAGCCTTGCTTCTTGATTGTAGGTTTGTAAATGACACATCCAGTGCAAGATCTAATGTACTTCCCAACATCCTATCAAAGATTCAGCTAATAAAAATACTTTTGCAGCAGTGCCATTGTCTTTTCTACCCCAAAATGTCCAACGACTCAACTGTAGTGTGCCTCTCAAATCATATTGGAATGCTCGATTGAAGGAACACAAAAGTGTCTTAGGTGACATAATAGTGTGTTATGGAGGTGAAACTTTGGAACTTCCTTACCTTACATGAGCATTTATTATGTGGTGTCAAATTTTGGATCACTCTTGTAAATATGCGGTCATCCTGAAGTCTCGTGTCCAAAAGAGTCAAGAACAGTGGTGAGCTCCATAACCGGCGGTCGATTGAGGTGGTTGCAACATTATTAGTGTTTCCCTTCTTGTACTTAATGTTCAAATGGAACTATTGCATATATGTGGACCATTTTTTATGGCAATTATTCTACAACTTTTCTTGTGTTTGTACAAGCTGCAAGGGTTGGTGGTCTGTGTGGATGATCGTTTCCTTCCCCATAATGTAATGCTTCCATTGCCTGAAAGCTTGCAAAATGGAATACACATCTTTGTCATAGGTGGGATACTTTTATATTGCATCTAAAAGTGTATTACTATGATATGCCACCGGATACCCTTGTTGGGTAAGAAATGCATCAATAGCATAGTTGGAGGCATCTATCTCAATTTAAAATGGTTGTTGTAGGTTTAATAATGTGAGCACTAGTGCAAAGGAGAGGCAATTCTTAAACTCAAAAAACATCTTTTGTTGGGATTTAGACCAAAATAACTTTTCTTTTGCTTCGCCCTCAGTGACTTGACTCAAAGGCCAAGTGATATGAGAGAATCCCAACACAAACCTACGATAGAAATTGATAAGACTCTGAAATTTGTGTAGCTATGTTAGAGTGGTTGGGGTTGGCCAATCTCGAATAAATTGTATCTTGGCTGGGTCCATGCACACCCCACTCATCAATGATGTACGCCATATATTAAATTTGGGTCATACCAAAAGTGAATTTCTTCAAATTGGCACACAATTTGTGTTGTTGTAGGGTTTGGAGGACCTATTGAGATGGTATATGTGCTCTTCCAAACTCTGGCTGAAGATAAGGATGTCGTCCAGATATACTACCATGAATGAGTTGTTGAAGGGTCACAATATGTCGTCCATTAGCCACATGAAGGATTTATGGGCATTTGTCAACCTTAAAGGCATGACCAGCCATTCAAAAAGGCCCTCCTCGGGTTTGAAGTCAATCTTCTACACATCATAGGGGTTGATTGGTACCTGGTGATACCCAAACTTTAAGTCAATCTTGATGAAATATTTGTCCCCCTTGAGTTGGTCCATAAGGTCACCAATCCGTGGAATTGGTTATCTATTCCAAACAGTGATCTTATTCAGTGCTTGATAGTCAATACAGAGCCTCCAGGTTCCATCCTTATTCTGTACCAACACGACCGAGATCCCACAAGGTGATGAACTTGGAATTATGTGCCCTTTCTGCAACAACTCCTAAATTTTCCTCTTAATTTCATCGTTCTCTAGAAAAGAGTGTCATTAGATTGGTCCATTTGGTAGCAGTGCGCCCGGGGTAATATCAATGGAGTTATCAACCTGACAATGTAGGGGTACCCTTGTGGGTGAGGTGAAGATGTCCTTGTACTCCTCCACGACCTTTTCCATCTACTATTGTCGTGTAGAGGAGCCTTGTCTAGAGGCTGTGGATGTGCCTAATATCTTCCTCTTACTCTGAGGTCAAATCATAAGGAAGGAAAATTTCCCAGTTTGTAAAATGATCTTGCTCCATTCTTTAGCAGAGATCAAATAAAAGGCGGTAGGTGGCACTACCCCTTGTATCCATTACAATTTCTAACCTAAAGTAATAATAACATAATGATATCTAGATTCATATACAACATAATGATTCCATAGGTATGTTTGTCCTAATAAAACATCATAGACTTCTAGAGGGGAACATCACACAATACCTCATCTACAAAGGGCTTGATGTTATAAGGCAGGCGAAACTACTAGCTGACATGGAGATCTTGCCCTTGGTGGAGCCACCCGATGGTGTATTATTATGGGTGTGGTTTTTTTGGCATATTCAATCTTTTAACAACCTTGACTAAGATTAGGTTCTTCTAGCTCTCATTGTCAACGATGAATTGCACCACTGAACCATTTACCCACATTTGCAAGTTTAAGAGTTCCCCCCTCCTATGGATTCTCAGGTTCCGCATTTTGGAGCCTGGTGGTGGTTACCATCGCAGTGGGTTTGACATCAATGATTTACTTTCCTTTTTCGGGTTCTTGCTTAGAATTAGAGCATGCATTCGTCTCTAAGTCTTCTAGCTCAGCCACTAGTGCCTACTTCACGTGACGTTTGTTTGTGTTGTGAGTGAGAGTTCTAAGGAATTCACTCCACTTGTCGGTGTCTTTCTTCATTTTCCCACTATTCTTGGCGTGTAGATTTGAGGAGTTGTCATGGGGGGTTGTGGCTTGACTCTGCCCTTTTCTCTATGGCTTGGGGGCTCCTTTGCTCAGCTTTGTGTTCACATATCCAATGTCTTGCTTCTTCTACTTGAATTTTTTCTCAATCTTGGCAGCATGTATGTATGTTTCACTAAGGAGAACATGTGTAGGAACTAAATTTTCTCTTGAATGTATTTTTCCAAACCATTTTGGTACTTGAGCACCAAATGTTTCTCAGAATATTTGATACCCAACTTTGTGCATAAGGTATGGAAACGATTTGTCAATTTATGCACATATTGATCCCATTGTTGTTGTAGTGTAGTAAATTGTATGTACTTGTCCTTATAGCTCCCCACGGGGTAATATTGTTCCTTGATGGAATCTTAGAATTAATTCCAAATAGGTGCAACCAAAAACATTGAGGGTTCACACTCGTCCCTTTGTTCACAGTAGGTTTTCCACTATTCCTTGACATGGGGGACAACTTGGAACAATCATGAACCCAATAATATCCTTCCAACAGATTTAAACATCTATCTAGCCTCCAAATATGGGAATGTCAAATTTGACTTGTACCTTGAAGGGAGTGGGGCCTCTAGAGTGGTTTTTGATGAAGATGTGTCGTCTATGGGCATCTACCGAAGGACCTTGGAAAAGTTTTTTGTCATCGTATTCCTTTGTTGCTCGAGGACTTTTTTCGAGCAATACTTTGAAAGGATCTCTTGCTCCCTCATCTTTCTTTTCTTCATCCATGGGAGTTTTTTGGGATTTGTAAGGTCATTCTTGCAAAGGTTCAACTAGCTCGATCTGTAACTTCTTATACACCGACCTCGTTGGGGACATGCAAAGAAAAATAAAGAAAGAGAAGACTGCTCTGATACCACTAACCCAGACTTATGCATGAATGAAATATAATACAAATACAAATGTAAACACAAAGATGGATCATAAATAAATCTTCTTTTCATTAATATCAAAGAACTGAAAGATGCTTACATACAGAATGGAAATAAACTAGCTCAGGCAATGGTACCTTATCTTTGAGAATATATGTGATTTCTACATGACTTTGAACTATGTTACAATGACACTCAAGGGCCTTTTTATTATTCAACACCAAAGGGAAACCCTAAAAAACCTAACCCTAGGAGATGGAATGCCAAGAGTTTGTGGGCCCCATAGGGGTTAGTTGGAGAACCAACTTCTCGGTGTCTTAATTTGGTCATATGATCTTCGTTTGGCACGTATAATACCTTGTTAGAAAGGTTTCTATGAGTACTACAATATTTGCGATAAGCCCTTGCCTATGGCTATGGGCCTGTTATGGACCTCAAAAAAAACATCGTTTAGGGGGTTAAAAAACTCTAGACATCTTAACAATAAAACAATTACTTCCCTTGACTACTTACTTCTCATTTTTCTGTAACTAGGCTCCCCTTGTCAATATTGTGTCTAAATGTCCCTGCATGCAACATCTCCTTTTTTGTAGCTCAACTCTTGAGGTTTCTCCCCCTGTGCATGAACTTCCATTTACTTATTCTTTTTTGGACTACTCCCCCTGAGCTTATGATTCCTTTTATCTACAACCTAACTCTTTTGACATCGAATGGTTGCTCCCCCTAAACTGATTTTTTTTCCTCATTTTCAACTCTCCCCTTTGATTTTAATGCTAATTTAATTTCACTATTCACTTCACTTTCAACATCTAATTCATATCCTGTAAACTTTCCATTTTATCATCCTTCGCCTACATCCCACTCTCAAAAGTTCCCATCTTCTTAATGTGGCTTAAGGTGTTGCAGTCTCTTGTTTTGTTTTTTACTAATGAGTATTTAGGCATGTAACTCCCATGGATTGGTTTTTATTTATTTTATTCTTATTGAGGATATATAAATTGTTTGGAGACCTCATTGCATTTCTTACCAATCTTCTTGAATCTACTTTTCTTATTTCACATCCTTTGGAATTGAATGTGAGATCATACCCTTGATCAACCATTTGACCTACACTCAGTAGTTTGTGCTTTAGAATTTAAACCAACATAACTTTCAGAGTCTTTTTCCTTCCATCATCAAGATTAATTGTGTATTTTCTCGTTATCCCTCCCGAATCATTATTTCCAAAGATGACACTGCCTCCCTTGACTTCCTTTAGAGAGAGAAATTTTCTTCTATCTCCTAACATATGACTTGAACATACAATGTCTATATACCATTAGCCATATTTGTTTTGAACAAATAGAGATAGACTACATTATACCTACTCCTCTTCCTTCCATCTCCATACATTTTTTTCTTTCATTTCTATCTCTAACAACATCTTCTTCTCTACTTTTATTTGGAAGCCTCAATGTAATGCTTCTAAAATCATGTGATTTGTGCCCAAAATTATTTTACTTGAGACATTCAACATGATCTAATAGGGGGGGAATGAATTATAATTTATGTTAGCATGCTCATTAAAAATTCTAGGAATGTTTTTCACACAATTGTTTGTTGGTATTTTATATGATCCCATACTCATATTTATCATATAGTCATTTCTGACATATTTTTACAATTTATTTCCTTATGACAAAAGTATTACATGTAAAACAAAAGCCATAAAATAGATTTGGACACTTTGATGTAAAAGGCATTCTTGGGGGAGTTATTCTTCTAAATTCATTCTTAGGTCTCAACTCATCTTCACTCCCTTGTCTGGTTCTGCTTTCATTCTTTTAGAAACTAGATCTTTGTTGATCATCTCCTTCTTTCCTATTGTTGTTTTCATTGATAGATATTTTGACAAAATTAACATATATTTCATGTTTCTTTTTTCATTTCTCTTCTAATGCCATTGAGCTTGAATCTTCCTTGGTATTTCATGATAACCGAGACATGTTTTAACAAGATAACAATCTCAACTTCTAATTTCTCATAATGTCCTTCCTTTTCCTTGAGTTGACTTACCAATAGTTATTCTCTTTTATTTTACTCTTCTAGTTTTAACTTTATGAGATAAAATGTTTATTCATTAATGTCATGATCCTTTTTTTCTCATATTTATGCAACAACTTATGCTTTTAGTTCTTGCTTATGAGTCTCTTTATTAGTTCTACTTCAAAATCTAGATCATCTTCAACCTCTTATTCTTCTTAATCTAATTTATCTTGATTAGAATATCGGGCCTCCATATTCATGAGTAGAAATTCCTTTTTGTCATTACCATATGCATATCCATTAATTTTTTTTTTTCCGATGAGCCACATCTTTCCTTTTCATACTCATAAGATTTTCTTTTATCTTCATGTTATTCTTTATCGATACTATTTTCCAAAATTACATGTAGACGTATAGAAGTAAGATAAATTATTCCTCTACAATTGCAATACAATAGTAGCTTACCTTTGTGTTTTCCAAATTTTATTTTCATGGATTGCACTTCTTCTACATCTACTTCACCTTCAACTTCTTCCTCTAAGTTTCAATCTTCATTTTGATGATCAACAACTTGAGAATTCATGGCTTTTCCTTTACTACTTCATTTTGAGACAGATTTCACTTCTTCCACCTCTAGTACATTGTTGAAATAATCACAAGCTTTGTACTCTCCTATATTCTTTGAATCTTTGGAGTCTGCTTCTTCTGAGATGAATTTTCTATCCTCATTTCATATGCAGTGTGACTTTCATCTCCCTCATAGATTCTTTGCATCTTATCCAACATTTCTTTTGTTGTTTCATAATAAATCACCTTATTGGAATCTTATAAGATTCCACTCATGATCTAGGGAGGAGAATTAGTATAATGGAAATTTTTACTTATTTGAACATTTGAATATCATAAAATAGCAATCTCATAACTGAACAAGTAATGCAAGATGTTCTTGGAATCCCTTACAGGAGAAAACCACAAGAATTCATTATATGAAAGATATTGTAGGCACCAATCTAGAAGAGACAATAAGCCCCTTTGTTTTTTATAGGCACCAACCTAAAAGAGACACAAATCCTCACTACTACAAAAATTCATATGCACCAACCTACTTCACTAAGTTCTCTCGCTTCTTCACATTGTATGTTAGATGCTTCTACATTCATCAAGTCTAATTGTTGCTTTTGAATTCACTAGGTTTGTTAGTTAATTGTACTTTCACTAGATCTACCTATTGCTTCTTCTTCATCAGGTCTACGTCTCCTAAAACTTGTTGCTTTTGGCTTCTTACCGAGAACAAATTTTCACAAAATTCCACATATCTAATTTTGTAAATATAATTTTTGATTTTATACCACAAGTTCAATAGATATTAATCCCCAAGGGTTAGCTCAAGTGGTCTAGAGAAAAATGTGAAGTTTTTTTTATATTGTTGCTAGTTGTTGTTGATCATAGGTTTGACTCTCTTTGATTCCCTTGGGGTGAAGCCTCATAAGCAGGGTCTATGGTTTACCCAATTTACTATCCATGAAATGTGGGGAAGTATTATGAGGTTTCCTGTGCTTTCGTTCCAAGTAAAAAAAAAACTACCCAAACATCTCTTCTATGTCTCATCCAAATTTCACATTCTGAAACATCTCAAAAAGAAATTTATACAAAAATTCCAAGATGGCATATTTGAAGCATGTTTCAGAAGCATTTAGGAGCATTAATTTCCTCATATCATATCCCTGAAATTATAGAGAAACAAAGTTTTAAATTTCTATCACAAATACCTTGATAATTTTTCTCTTTATCATCCAAATTTCACAGTCTAAAACATCACAGAAAGAAAGTTACAACAAAAAGTCCAAACTAACATTTTTGAAGCATGTTTTAGGGGCATTCAAGAACACTAAATTCCTCATATCTTTGAATATATATCAAAAAAATGTCTAAAATATATATCTTAAGTAATTTTAGATCTCTTCTCTGTCTCCCCCAGATTTTAGATGTTGAAACATCACAGAGAGAAAGATATAGCAAAAATACCAACTTGACATGTTTGAAGACGATTGAGGAGCATTCAAGAGCCTAACTTCTTAAGATACTCTAAATATAGAGACAAGGTATTTATTGAACCAAGGTACTCATGGATATTGATATTTCTTTCAAACTTAATGTTGAAACATCTAGAACAAAATTTATAGAAAAAATTCCAAGTTGACCTGTTTGAAGAAGATTTTAGGAGCATTCATGAAGCCTAACTTCCTTAGACCATATCTCCAAAATTATAGTGAATAAAGTTCTAAAATTTGAAGAACGTGTACATTAAGGTGTTATATCTGTATTCTCCAAGTTTCACTTTTTGACACATCCCAAAAGAAAATTTATAGTGAAAATTCCTAGATGCCTCGTTCACCCCATAAATCACATTTGTTTCTTCCACCATTAGACTCCAAGAATCGACACAATTTTTTTTACTTATCTCCTCTTGTGGCCTAATATATATTAATGCTTAATTTTTGTACAAATTAAATCACATTCCCTTTAATTATAGTGTTTGTACATGCACTTATGGGGTTAACTTGTAAAACTAGCAAGTTCAGCTTGGTTGTGTTGTGGTTGAGTCATCCTGACTAAATATTTCGTATCTCCTTATTTCTATGGTGTTTAGGAACTTCCATATACTATTGGAGAGGTCTTGAAATATTATTTTCGACCACATATCCTATGCTCCCATTTGATCTAGGTAATTGGAGTAAAAATGCCTTAGAAGATAAGGCATCCAAATGGGGCATTAAAAGTCCAAAAACAATATCTCCAACAATTTTCATTTTCCAATATTTACCTTTGACATAAGTAATCTCCCCTTGTATTTTATGACAATGATAACAATATTTCCAAAAATATTCATTTTCCAATATTTGTCTTGTACATAAGTAGTCTCCCCCTGTCTTTGACATCAATGACAACAATATTTCCAATAGTGTCATTGGAAAGGTTATATGTGTGTAGAATAGCGTTAAAAGTTTCTTAAATTTAAGCATAAATGTTTTATCCCCCAAAAAATTCCATTTTATAGCTCAAAATATTTCCAGGCAATTTCAAACCCTAATTTTCCAAACTGGGTCCTGCTAGTAAAAATGATCATGTGGGACGATTCCTCCACTTTTTCCATTGTAAAAGCGTAGAGATGGATGAAAAATAATATAATGATCCAATATGGATCATCCCTTTTAGTTTGAATCAAATGATTTAGTACCTTTTTTTACATGACATATGTAATAATAGCTTGACACGGGCTGGAATCATAGGACACTTCAATGAGTAATGTCCATTTCCGCACCATTATTAATTCTCAAGGCTACAACTCTTGTTTAGCCACTATTTTTTTGAATCTTGGTTAACTTGTTGAAGTAAGTCATTTTCAATGAAAAATTTGGTAAAATGGCTTTACTTTATTCTTCCTAAGAGCTAGATAAAACAAAAAAAACTAAGAGAATTGGAGCTTATATCATAAAGGATACTTTATTAGCTTGTAATTCTTGTAAACTTTCCATTAGAGTATTTTTCCATAAAGATTTCAACAGAAGAATATAATTGAACCTCAAATTCTAATACATGTAAAGAAGTTATTAAGAACATAACAAATTCTAAATTAGTAGTACTTTTTCAAGACTCTAGGAAAGCTCATACCATTAGTCACAAAGGAGTTGGATAG